>VYYI01003743.1:0-11573 GCA_021029175.1 Bilobella aurantiaca
ATTGAGAACGCTAGCAAAGGAAAACAAATTAAAGACAAAGAAAAACATTTGACAACCCTACAATCGCTGTGGGCTGCGCTCACGCATTACAAACCAGTACACTGACTATGGCTTCAGTACTGCATTCGTCTTCACAAGATTGTAGCCATGCAAACAAAATTTTCACCAAAACGTACGCAAAACCATTCCCGGATGAACAGAGAAAAGTGATAGAGTCGGTCGTCTACTTTAAGAAACTGAAATGAGAGGAAACCGGCAGTATTTTGTGTAAATAAAAAAGCCCCCAAGCTCGCCCTCGTGTAGCTTGTTAGTAGTGTGTGGTGTGTGTACCTTGCCCACTTGACAGCTTCGATTC
Source organism: Bilobella aurantiaca (assembly GCA_021029175.1). Taxonomy (NCBI): domain Eukaryota; kingdom Metazoa; phylum Arthropoda; class Collembola; order Poduromorpha; family Neanuridae; genus Bilobella; species Bilobella aurantiaca. Next base: position 356 of record VYYI01003743.1, read on the forward strand.
CTGTGGACGGTAGGCTGTGCAAAAAAAACGGGATAATTACAGAGCAAATAAATCCCAGAGTGAAACAGAGTAAAGGATGAGAAAGGAGTGTGAGTGTTCCGCAGGTTGGCTCTTAAGAATGAGTTTGTGTGATTCGATAAGCGGATAGGAAGAGCGCCTCTACAAATTTACTGCATCTCCTACGTCCGGATATGTTAGTGTGACGTGTGTACGTGTGAGTGTGTGCTCAGTGCAGTGTGGAAAACCTCTGGATATCAAACCCTAGGCATACGTATTGACTATCGAGGTAATTGATGGCTGTGGGATTAAGTAGCAATTTGGAAAAGGCTTTCCTGGACTTACAGAAGGCCGCTCAGCACTATCGAGAGTAAACCACCCGTCCGAGTTCCAATACTCATCGCTATAATTCTCACTGTCAACTGCATCTTCGTCTGTCTCGTTTTGCTCGGACTTTCACGAGTAGTTGTGTGTTGCAGCATTCGTAGAAGTGTAGAGAAAGGAGGTAGGAAGAGAGCATTGCCGTGATGGAAAACGTGAGCGTGTGTTTGTACGTGCGTGCAGGGGACAGATTGAAAGAGAGAGAGAGAGGCGGATGACAAGTTGAGCCATGCAAGATCAGAAAATACTAGTATAAGGCCTGAGAGCCATAACTTACATTGCTGGTGAAATAAATATATATAAAAAATAAATTTCGTCATGATCCAGACATTGAAAACGTAACTTGAAGCAGGCTACGACGTTTCAACTCAAAGCGCCATGTATTTATAAATATATAAAATACGCACATATACAAATATATAATGCCATAAATCAAGCTATCAGGCCCATATGTCTGCTGCATTCCATATGCTCGTGTATTCTATCCTTTTGGAGAGAGAGAGAGAGAGAGAGAGAGAGAGCGCGGCGACATTAAATTGAGTTGAGCATTTCGCATGCGCTTGTATTATTCCCAACTGGAAATGACTCTGCTACTCCATACAGCCATGACAGAAGCTGTCTGCACCCGAAGCCCTGCGCTGCTGCGTCTCACTCCTTCCAGCTGGCTAGTTGGGAAATTACTGATGAGCTCCGAGAGAGCACTACTATACTCGAAACGTGAATCTACGGCAGCATCTACGAGTTCTATAGAGCAAAAGCAACAAACAAGACCTTATTAAGGAAATAAGGCCTACCTTTTCGTCAGAAAAGGTCTGCCCGATTTTAAAGGCATGCAACAGAAAAGAAATCAAATATCAGCGGACCAATCCCCATTACTTCCGTCATCATCACCATCATCATCATCATCATCATGACCACCACCATCATCACCATCTCCATCATAATCCACCTTTAGTCGAAGTTAGTAGTAGCAGTAGTAGTAGGAGTAGGATTGGTAGAAGTAGTAGTAGTAGTAGTAGTAGTAGTAGTAGCAGTACCAGTCTGATATGCATACTTATCACAATATCATTATTAATGAAATCACTTTCAACTTTCCATAATCACCGGCATATTGTTAGTTCCGTAGCAAAGAGTGAGAGGAACAGTATGGCATTACCTCCAGGGTCTTATACACGGTCTCATCAATCACCACCAGTGGTTTCCTAATGATGTGAACGACGCCATTCTTCACGGGGATGTTGCCCTTGACCACCTCGGTCTGGACGAGTCCTTTCCGGTGGTTCGGATCCGCCATGCGAGTGTCACTGGTAACGATCCCTGGAGGGATAGAAGGGATTAGAGAGGTGTGTGTGTGTGTGTGTGCGCGCAACGGTAGCTGAGTCCGCTTGGAGACCGTCTGATGCAGAAATATAATCAAGCTACTCACATGTGTCTTGCCCATCCGTGGAGCTGTTCTCGATGGATATTAGTACTTTGAGATCCGTGGGGAATGCCACCGTCTGGAGTTCCTTCTTGGGCTCAGCCGATCGTAGGAAGATCACTTGATTCGGAATCACATGCCCTTCCACAACCTTGTTCGTTATTGCCTGCTTCACGCTTGGCTTCTGCGTACAAACAAAATACACTTTGAAACAAGCATTCTCTTGTGCGGGAAGAGGGCGTGTCTGTTTGATAAATGTTGGGATGAGGAGCTGATACATTTGACCAACAAATCAATAGGGACGTTATTTGACACGGGAAAAATGGAAAATGGGTGTGGAGGAGCAATGAGTATGCAGGAGTTCCCACTTTCACGTCCACCACTGCCGGGAGGAGTGGGTCGTCGTGAGAAATAAATGTTGAAAGCGGCTGGATTTAAGAACACACTTAAGGTTATTGAAACTGTGGGGGAGGAACACAAGACCTTGAGAGCTTCGTCAATAGGGATGAAAAACGTGTGGTTTCCCGGGTTCTTCAGCGTTTCTGCCTCGCCGGTTATGGCAACGCGTTGAGCGAATAGTCTGAAATACGTATGAAATCCCATAGACGTGAGATAGTAACCAAATGTTCCCTCATACACAGACATTAGGGAAGTTTCTGTTTGGCCACAGGGAAAACTTACGAGAGCTCATTATCACCAGTAATTAAATACTGGGAGTGCTTCTCCAGAAACACACTGGCATCCGGATTGAACAGGGAGGAGGAAGCTGTGGTCGGCAGTGTAGGCTCCAGGACCTTGTCAATCTTGTAAAGGTATTGATCCCCGGCGTAGTCACTCGTGGCAGTCATTGGGTCGCCAAGGATCTTGGCATCATTCAAGAACACCTCGCTATCCCGCTTCGTCACCCAAATCGGCGAGTTCCCCGGGAGATCCGTGGAAATTGAGTCCCCAAAGTCCGTGGGCTTCAGGGCCAAATTGGCTGTAACAGCGAGAGAATGAGAATCTTGTTAGTTTCACGTCATTATCCCCTGGTGAACTGTAATCAGTATTGATGGAGCACATGAACTGATACTTACCAAGGTGATACATGAGGGTGTAATTATCGAATTTCCCCCCGCCATCCTGGAATGCCCTGATGGCTTCGTTCGTCGGAGCAAAGACGGTGATCGGCCGGAATGGGGCTGCTGCCTTGAAGTACTGGCTGTCATTTGCTATCTTTGCGAACTGTAAACACCCAAAGAAAAAATAAATCATAAATATACGGAAACTCAACCGCCAAATTCAATACGTCTTCCACAAAAAACAATCACAAGCTCTGTCCTATTCTTCATGTTGTCAGAGACATGACTAATTCAAAACGACGCGCGGAAACTCAATCAACATCAGTTGTACGCACGGGGCTACGAGCTTGGAAACTGAGTGGCGCGCAAAATGAATTTTTCAAATCACAATCAAGACTCCTTGTCGCTCCCACAATGGCATTAATAAACGTTGACCCACATTTTGGGGATAAAACCCGCCGTCCCATATGTATCTTGCCGACGCAGCAGGGACATGACATAGGAGATTGAACCCATATGACAGAAATAATCCCCGGACTAATGCATTAGCTCCGCAAGTCACATTTGAGAAATAGGTAATCTTTAACTCTATTAAAGGAATCGATGAGCATATCGCACGCACCCACTTCGATCCAACAACATGCATAAATTCGCATCGTCTCAACCAAACCAAACATTACTTTGAGTTAATGAACCCAAGCTGTTGTAACAACTTGTGAGCAAAGCTGTAATAATAACATGGCGAGGGGACGGGAGCAGGTGACACACGCTTCCCAACTCCCTATTATTCGCCTTTTGTTTTACTCACATCCGGTCAAAAAAAAAAACTAATCAATTTCCTTCTCCATGCACACAGGCACAGAGGAGCGGAACTACTTGTCATTATAACCGTCATGACGAACCCTCCCAAAACCTACGCTCACATCCATTTCCTCACTAATTAGAGATCCAAATTGTTAATTTGCATAGGCGCAACCCTGGCATATTTGTCAGGGAGGATGGACGGGGCCGGCTGTGGACTGGAAATTTATTTTGAGTTCATAAACTGACAGTGATGGAGCAGTGAGTATTCAGTGAGCATGAGCACTCCATGCACAATTTGGAAATAAGTACTGGTTGGGGACCAGCAAATTTTTTGTGCGTAAGTAAGTTTTGTCAACGGAAGTTCTTACCGCGGCAGACTGATCCCGAAATTACGTTGCGTTTACCGCTCATTTATATGCACACGCTATTGCGTATAAACACACATTTACGTACATACATATCCACCACGCGGATAATCGCGTGCTCAACTGCCCAACTGTTCAATACTGCATGATGATCATGATGGAGCTAATATTCTGACGTGTACACTTTTTAGAGCGAATTACCTCAGTGGAAAATCAATCCAAGCCAACTGCATCCATAACCTTAGCCACTCTAGCTAGCAGATAGGCGAGTGTGCGATAGTTTTTTACCCGTCGCATGATTGATACACCATCTGTCAACCTACCAAAAGCCACCACCGTCAGCTCTCCCAACATCCCTCGAGATCCGTCACCCTCGCACACTTGTCTATACACTTGGAATATACTCCTTTATGATGATTTGCGAAGCAACCTGCCTCCATCCATATCTACCGGCGCCGGCCTTACCAGACCCCACAATCATCCAACAAGTGATCCATCTTGTTCCAAATTTCTCCTTTTGAACATGACAAATTAAAACTGTCGTGGCGAACCATAGGAACCCCGCAGCTTCCTGATCCCCTAACCAGCAGCAACTCCTAATCAATTTCCCATTGAAAGACATGGATTTAACAGATCTGTGAGAGGAGACTGAGACACTTTGCTTTTTTCACAATATGAAAAATCCATTCCCGTGTCAAAATAAATGGGCTGTAGCTATTGGAAAAGTAGCAGAATCACGACGAGGAATACAAAGGGGAAAACGGTTCACTGCATCTGCCTGTACGCAATGCTCTGTACGCTCAGTCTGAAAACTTCATTCTTGACTTTTTTTTAAAACTCCCTCACTTTTTTTTACAATTCCAGGTGCTCCCAACGGGGGCCCCACGTCGTAACATTGGGGTGAGAGATGCGGAACGCGCTGTACACTCGGGTTATTATTACGAAGCAAGATTCATATTATTCTGGATTTGCTCTTATAGAGATGCTTGACAAAGGGCCCGCATTTCTGCCAAGTCATCCCTGCTCCTGTACTTAAACTTCCACCGCAGAGTCCACATGAGTCTACTGTGAGGTACTACCACTATACAAGAAGGCAATCTCATGTGCAAACATATGCCGTCGTCCGTTGACTGACGATGAGTGAACGGGCAATGTAAGGTGAAGCAGTGGGAAACCACAGGGTTTTACATCCCCATTCACTCACCTACGTACATACATGTACACTTCCGAGCTGAACGTGGTGAGTTCCTCACGTCGGCACCGGCACATGCATAGACTCCGTACCGAGCATTCCTTCCGCTTGTAGACAGTGTGGGTGAGGCAAACATATTACGCAGCTGGGCGTCAACAAATGTATAGTAGCTCATGTGGATGATGAGCGTGTGTGCGTGTTTGTGAGTGAGTGAGTGAGTGAGTGAATGTGCGGGTGACTCTATGGTGAGGTTACAAAACTGTACAGAAGGCAGTGGATCAATAGTTTTTACTATTATATTGATTCCCTCAAAAGGGCCGTTCCACCGTTGACTGCCTCCAAAGAATAATGAATTTTCGTTGACACACCTTCGTGCCCACGCTTCGAGAGTCCCATGACTCCGTCTCTGCGGCGTGTCAATAGTTTGTGCCCGTTCACCATGTGTGAAGACATTCCACCAGTTTTTACCCACACCGACTCCCCCCTGTCATCGACACCAAATCAGGCAGGCAGGACTGTTATCATGGCTAATCCATTATTGACTTCCCTGGCCCAAAATCCCGTTCGAATACAATCCGAACCAAAGGCGCAGAGGCAGTAAACTGTGAACCACATTACCACACATGCCATATATGTGTGGTTTCTCCGCAAAAAAAAAAAAAAAAAAAACTTGGATTATGAACTCCTTTTTGCACATGACACGGCTTGATTTTGATGAGCGGCGGAGCTGTGAAATTCCGGGAATGTGGCCGCCTGCACTGCAATGTGGAGAACGCAGTGCTACGGTCCGCAACATCTTCAGCATTACAGTCGACGTATTCCACAGTAAATCCACAGGGCGTCCGCGACACATGTCACCTCAAGATCCCAGTGGGTGCGACAAAGATCCCTTTGATTTATTGGGCGTATCAGTATAGGCATACGGTTGAGAGTTTGCTTGCAGCATACAGGATCCCCCTTGCATCACATGGTTTACCCATATTGGATCACATAATGTATCCGCCACATATTGTATATACATATCCTTCACCCGGAAGCGTATAGGATAAGCTCCAGAGCGGAAGGGATGATGTGCTGGTGTGGGAGACGTGATAAAAAATGCGGAGATCTGATTGAGAAAGATAGCCCAAGATGGACGCTATTTGTCTCCAGACTTCCCCTCGCCCCGACGCGTCTCAAGAAGATGTACAGATTGGATGAGGAACTGGAACTGACGATGAGTGAATTGAGCGAATAAAAGTATTATGAGGGATCGGAAGGTCGTGTACGTGGCGAACAAGGACTTATATCCCGGGAGCATAGGAGTACAGGCAGGCAGTTGTAAGCAGTGTCAGGCTGACGGTGCAAGAGTGGAAGAGCCATAAATATTCTGACTCATGCCATCTTCGGAGTTGCCGTATGGGACTCGTATGCGAGAGCCTGGGTAGCACTTATGGACGACTTTTACCACGATCCCGCATGGGAAAGTGTGTGTATACGCGTGAACACACGTATGCAGGGCATACATAAAGGATGAACCACTTGTGTAACCTTACCCAAGGAAAACGATCTTCTCGGCCGTTGGACGAGCCGGGCGTCGGATGGGTTAGTTATTCCATTACATGTTACATATATATATATATAATCCTCCGAGTACACACATTTCCCTCCGCCCTATCTTCTCCCTCTCCCCCCACAACCATATATACTTTTCCGCTATGACCATCGAGACCCTCTCGTCCTACTCTCAACTCAACCCCCAACTATCTCCGTTCCATGCCATGTTTCTTTTGGTGGATGGAGTGGAGGAGAAAAATTGCTTAGAGCGTAAGAGAGGAGATCATATTCATTCATATCACATCGTATAAAGTCCTTAGTGGCACTCTAGTGGTCCATACAAAGTATTTAATTTATCCCTGGACTATATAGAGTGAACCATACTATCCGCTAGGATAGTGCGGGCACTGGCACGGTTCATATGTACCCCCGTGCATGAGACTTGCTCTATTGGAACGTGGTTACAGACGGAATTGGTGGCCGAGAGCCGTTTCCCCACGCGTGAGGAGTCAGTTGATCCGATTTTGATTGTGGAATGGCCAGCCATGCTGGTGAATGTCAAGTTGAAACTGGAATGTTATTGCGCCGATTATTACTAGGATTTCAGATAGGAGGTATCACATTGTGTACATACTATGAAGAGGAAAAAAAGAACCATAATATTTCACGCTTGATATTTCCCCTATCAGCTGGGATAGGAGAAATATTCGGACTGTTGACATTATAAAGGGCCAAGATGATGATCATAGCTTGACTCCCTTTTCACCATGATGATCATATGAGAAGAGTAGGAGCAATATAATATAACATGGACGCCAACAAACGTGCCTTTTCAGCCCTCCACTGACTCACAGAGAGTATTTGTTTTCTTCTATAACCTTTGAACGCCACACCGTTTTGTCGACGCAGCAGGAGAACTGGGAGTTGCGGATGAGGGGATAAGGGAAAAAATGACAGGAAATTTACAAACTGGACTTTCCCCTAACGACCTTATGACTTTTATATGTTGAACATTGGATTCGGATGGAGTAAAAAATTCCAGGTTATTTACTGCAGTTGGTCCAATCCTTTGTAATGCTCGGGTCTTTACGGTAAATTAAGATGACTGAGGCTGGGCCTGAAGCTGCTGAGCGTGAGTGCGGCTGTTTGATACGACTGTTCATGAGGGCAATGAAGGGTTTCAAGTGGTGCGAGGATTGAATGGGTCCGCAATTTGTTTGTCAAATTCTGGAGGGAATCGAATTTGAGAGATGGGATTTTTATTCCGACTCCTGTGTGGCCCACAATAGGAGGCAAGCTGGAGTGTTGCGGATGCGTTTGTGTGTCGTTTTTTAAGCCGTATTTCTCTGCGGTTGTGTGTGGTACGTGACGTTATGTGTGCAGCAATGCGTGTGCATGTGTACTGTCCGTGTGTGCGTCTTGGTACGTGTAAGTATGTGTGTTTTGTATGTGTGTGCATGCATGTGTATGTATGCATGTGTGTGTGACTGTGTTCATGCGTACATATGCATAACTGTATGAATGGTTGCATGTGTGTGTGTGTGTGATTGCGTGTATGTGTGCGTAAATGTGTTTATGTATGTGTGTGTGTGTGCATGTTTATGTTTGCGTGTAAGTTTGACCATGTTACGTGTGAGTGCGTAAAGTGTAGCCCAGAAGAATGGGATGCTCCCTTCTTTACTATTTATGCGGCTTGTGAAAGAGCGGTCGACACATACACTAAAGGATATGCACAATTGAATGTGGGTAATTTTTTAAGTTATTGTGTGAATAGCTCCGTTTTGAAGTGGTTACACTTTATAACAGACGCATACAAATACACATACAGACACACACACACACACACACACACACACACAAACAACCAACACGTCTCTCATCCTCACGTGTGTGCCTCTGCAGCTCGTCGAATAGAGATAACAGGGATGTAGTATGCAAATTGAGGCATTTGAAAAAATTATGCATGAGATATACTGCTACTGCTGCTCCTCGAGGGGAGAGAGACGAGGGATGGAGGGTGGAAACACTCCGCGGGAGAAGATGCGAACGGTGACTTCTTCCTTCTTTTCAAACTACTTTATTTTGTCCGGAGTAGCTTGAGCATGTCCGCCCTTCGGCGTCATTCCCTATTCCATTTCTCACACGCTGCTGGAACCTCAGACACACATATGCATTTTGGGGGACCAGTAGCTTGATGCAGTTATAACTGGGTGACTGGATAAAAAATTGTGTGCATTTCAACAATTCAACGAGTGGCTCGTGGTGGTGGTGGTGGTAGTGGTATACTCGCAGTTGGAGATGAATCCATTCCGTACCACTACTACTGCCACTGCCGCTGCCATTGCCGCCAGTTGGGGAAACTTTCTGCTTCCTCAACAGAACTTGGAGTGAACTTGAGTGACTTTTTACGGCTCCGCATATAGTGGGGTGGTGGAGTTTGGCGGGCTACAAGGTATTGTATGCATGCACAGATGTATGTACATGGACTTGCAAAGGGTGCTCCTGACATTTTCTCTCTGGTCCTCGTAAAAATACAAGATGGAACATCCTTCCAATCCTCCTCTCCTTTCTGGACGTACCTCCTTGAATACGTCTACTTCTCCCCTTTTCTTCCTTTATCTCTGTTCAACTTTTAAATCCTTACGTAACGACCCCCTCGCACGATCCCATGCAAAATGTATAAAGGAGTGAGCAAACAGTGAAGATCCTCTCACAGGCAGAGACGCACAGAAGCACATGAACGCATACTGGACTATTCCTATTATACGCACCGTCTGATATGAGCCCAGCCACTTTATTGGCAAGAAATCTTACTTTCTGCTAAGTAAGACCCGTGCACACACACACACGCACGCACACACATGCACAGGGAGACAGACGCAGACACACAATTCTGCTCGCAGACTTTCATTTTCATATTCGAACGAGCCAGCCTGTCTCCGCGCTAAGACTCCGAGCCTTCCCCTATGAATGTCTGCTATAAATTCTAATTGCTCCATTATGGCTAATAGGACGACTCACTGGGATTTATGAAGCGTGGGGGAAAAATTTGAATTTTTCCCAGCAGCCAGCCAGAAAACTCAAGTTCATCACGAGGAGCCGAAGAAAGTTATGAATGAGAGGAAGGAGTAATGGAAAGATGGGAGTGTAGAGCCGCCGGTACTTTTCAAACGGATGGTACACACACGTTATAATATTCATTACAACATTTCTCCACGCTTTCCCAACCATGCCATGGACAAGGATTGGGCGCAGCCTATCTCTGCCTACACAGGCAGACAGTAAAGAATACATGACACACACACACACACACACACACACACAGACATACAGGACGACGAAATTAAATTTGTTGTTATTTCTTATGCACATTAGGGATGCAAGGGGCGGTGGCGGGTAATGGGGAATGTATTGATCCGCTGCCATCTCTTCTTCAGTCAGTGTGAGCTCAGTTCCCATTACTCATGCATGCCTCGGATTGTCTCTTCCATGTCGACCGGTTGGGCGTATAAACAGTGCAGTGGTAGAAAGGGAAGAGTTGAACGTCGGAAGCCATGATCTCGGGAAAAAATGTATATTATGGACATAAAATCGATCCGTGCTCCAAACCATTATTCTTCCCAGAACTCCGTAGCCTGAATGGGATGGCCAATCCTCTCGGCATGTATCCACGCCGAAGGTACTCACAATTCTTGAACACAATGTGCATGTACATGGGTTTACTTGTGCGTGTGCTCACATTAAATGAATATCTGCTTCTGATAGGGTGTCAATGGTGTGCGAATTGAAGTAGTTTCCCGTCGTACATCCCCTTCCATTTGCCTATGTATGTGCGGGAGTGAGTCCATGTGTACTGCATAGGATTGGGGGCTGGGGGGTTTAAGATTTTTTTTTTTTGGATGAAGAGTCGACGAGCGGGATTTGGGCATGTTTTGTAAGGATGGAGCGGTGAACAATGTACTTTAGAAGATTAGCTTATATGCAAGCAAAAAGGACGGATGCCTGACAGGAACGTCGATGTATGACATGAGATGTCGAGTTCGGTATTCTCTCATGCTGGTAACAATACTTTATATGGACGGGGCCACACGCTAATGGCAGTTGAAATGTGAAGGAGCGTTGCAGCAGCAGCAGCAGCAGCAGTAGCAGGCGAGATACGGTGCAGTGAGTGAACAGAGTCAGCAGCGGTGCAGAAAAGAAAAGAAATCGATGAGATCCATCAAGGAAAATCTGGAGGAAAAATCTCTTAAAAACTACAACATCTCTCCAGACACGGACAGGCGGCGGGCGCACGCATGCATCCATACGTAATCACTTATACGCACACAAACACACATTCATATTCACACACACACGCACACAAACACACAGTCGTATTCACACACACACACATTCATATTCACGCACACACACATACACGCGCGCATACATACACACACGCACACACACACACACACGCGCG
>VYYI01003744.1:0-11573 GCA_021029175.1 Bilobella aurantiaca
TTACGCGTATCGTGCAATATTTTGAATGCTATACAAATTTTTGAACCCTACCAATGGGAAAACCACGCCGAGAAAATTTAAATAGACTATTATTGAACATGCCCTGCCTTCAAAACCACATTCTTTAAAATAGGCCATATTCTGAATTAGAGTAGTTTCTCGAACAATTTCTGCGGCATCTTCGCCTTGGGCAAGTACTCTTATGCATTACATACTAATGGCCAGGAAACTCTAAAAAATATTGCAATATTCACCCATTTTTACGCGTACCGTGCAATATTTTGAATGCTATACAAATTTTTGAACCCTACCAATGGGAAAACCACGCCGAGAAAATTTAAATAGACTATTATTGAACATGCCCTGCCTTCAAAACCACATTCTCTAAAATAGGCCATATTCTGAATTAGAGTAGTTTCTCAAACAATTTCTGCGGCATCTTCGCCTTGGGTAAGTACTCTTATGCATTACACACTAATGGCCAGGAAACTCTAAAAAATATTTCAATATTCTACCATTTTTACGCGTATCGTGCAATATTTTGAATGTTATACAAATTTTTGAACCCTACCAATGGGAAAATGAAATGCTGTGCTGGTACCAATAATCCAGGTGACTCCTGACCCATTTCGCGCAGTGTGATGACCCTCTAACTGACCCTCAAAGCCAAAAAATCGGCCTTTTTGAGGTCTTTTTAGTCAAGTTCATTTGCATTAGTTCAATACGCTACTTATGTTACGTGCGTTTGCAACGGTTTATTTATTTATCAATATCAGCGGCACCATGCTTTTAAACACTCCAACCTTTGTACTTAATTACTTCTTACTCTAATTCTACTCTTGAACATACAGTACATATTATAAAACACATGAAGTTCATAAAGTAGCGTTTTAGCTACTTTATGGGAATGTTCTGTCCGTCCGTCTGTCTATCCCCCTGGTTGCGCGATAATTCTCGAGCGTGTTAACTTTTTCAATCCGTTTCCAGCTAAAAGTAGTAGAAATCAAGGGGGAAACCAAGTTCGAAGATGGGTCATAGGGGTCATACCTTTCACTTTTATTTTGACGACCTCCTAAATGACCCCTAAATCCGAAAATTTGGATTTTTCGCATTTTTGCTAGTTTTGCATAAAACAAAACTATGATGACTTCAAGGGCCAAAGTGCACATGCCCTTGATCCATATATCAATGACCTCCTGAACATTCCGAAAAATTGAATTTTCCGGATATTTGCTGGTTTAGCATAGTACAAAGGTTATAATGTTTTCAAAAACCTAAGAGTCTCTAGACCCTTTTCCTCGATTGAAATTACTCCTAAAAACTCTCAACACCGAGTGTTAGTGCTAGTTTTGCAAAAATTGTAGTTGAGTGAAGGTTTCAGTGATACATATGACCACCAACCTTTCAACACTTTGAGGATGACCTTTTAATTAACCCCAACCAAAAAATTGAAATTTTTCGTGGTTTTGCTAGTGTTGAAAGTACGTTATCAATGTTTGGCTTTGCAACTTGCGAATAAAGCGATTCAAAAGTAGCGTATTGAACTATTGCAACTAAATTCTACAAATAAGAACCCGTATAACCGATTTTTCGGTTTATTGGTTTTGAATGTGCTTGGGGTTATTTCAATAACGGGAGATGGTCTGGAGTCGCTTAGAACCTTGACAACTTTTCATTTTATGCTGAACTAGAAAAAATCCTAAAAATCCGATTTTTCGGATTTGGGGGTCAAAAAAGAATTTACTCGGTTGAGAGTTATTGCGCAAGTGGACGGACGGACAGAACATTCCCATAAAGTAGCTAGTACGCTACTTAATAAAACTAGCAAAAAATATTTGAAAAAAAACTTTTTTTTTGGTTTTAGGGGTCATTTCGGAGTCATTTCGGGGGTGTGGGAATGGGGGTCAGGGGTCACTCGGGTCATTGAAACTATTCTAACTTTTCATTAGAAACATAACTCGCAAAAAAAAACGATTCTTTGATTTGGGGGTTATTTTGGGGTCATTTTGGTCATTCGAGTCATTTTTCATTTAAAACAAGACTAACAAAAAATAACCGAAATTCCGATTTCTTGGTTTGGGGATCAATTTAGGTATCCAAATGAGGGGGAAGGGGTTGACCCATATGACCCTCTTCGAACTTGGTCTCACTCTTGACCCTAAGAAAATTCTCCCGCAAACAGATTTCAAAAATTTAAATAGACTATTATTGAACATGCCCTGCCTTCAAAACCACATTCTTTAAAATAGCCCATATTCAGAATTAGAGTAGTTTCTCGAACAATTTCTGCGGCATCTTCGCCTTTGGTAAGTACTCTTATGCCTTAGACACTAATGCCCAGGAATATCTAAAAAATATTGCAATATTTACCCATTTTTACGCGTATCGTGCAATATTTTGAATGCTATACAAATTTTTGAACCCTACCAATGGGAAAACCACGCAGAGAAAATTTAAATAGATATCTCAAAAATATTGCAATATTTACCCATTTTTACGCGTATCGTGCAATATTTTGAATGCTATACAAATTTTTGAACCCTACCAATGGGAAAACCACGCCGAGAAAATTTAAGTAGACTATTATTGAACATGCCCTGCCTTCAAAACGACATTCTTTAAAATAGGCCATATTCTTGATTTGAGTAATTTTTGGACAATTTCTGCGGCATCTTCGCCTTACGTAATTACTTTTATGGATTACACACTAATCGCTGGGCAATTCTAAAAATACTGCAATATTTACACAAATTGGCTCAGTATAATTTCATTCAATTTTATGTGAACCATTTCTTTATTACAATATTTTAGAATTTAATTAAAATCAGTTAATAAATTATAGGTTCTCCATGAATCGGTGGATATTTAGACTTGGAAGAGTGTCTTAAAAAATTTCAGAGAATACCTAATTGCTTTTATTAAGTTTTCTAATAAAAATTGAAGTTTTCCTCTGTGTCTCTGATTATCTAATCTCTAACTGGTGTTCTATATTTCCACAAACATGTAATCTAGTATCAACTTTGGGGTAAAATTTTAAGTACTTTTAAGCTGTTTATAAGAAATTCCAGTGAACATAAATGTATATGTTTCTATCATGACATGATGATATGAATATAGCCGCAACAAAACCAAACAACACAAATGTTCCAACCAGCAAATTGCCGGTCAAACTAAGCCATTTTGCATTATTGGCATGAAAAATTTGACGCTTAGATTGTTTAGCGGTCCCTCGACGTATACTTTATATATATATATATATATATATATGATCGTACCCCTTTCTTAACAAATTGTGCATACCCTGATTCTCGAACTGCTTCAAACCGTTTGTGTAAAATATGATTTGCAGCACTGAGAGTAAAGGGCCAGTTATCCAAAAATTTGCATGTGACATATAGTTGTCTTAAACGTAGTAAATCTGCCTAGATTCAAGGGAAGCGTCGTCCAACAGTTCAATCCACTCCTTGTCCGATTTCTCCCTGTAGTCAACGTAGACAGAATTACATTTGAGTATGACGTAAATGATGATGTAAAATTTGTAATGTTTCTTGGTAGTAGGAATAAGCTATCAATTTACCCAGAATGCTTTCTTGCAATAATATTGTATTGAACTGCGTCATTTGAACCAGATAAATATAAAGTTAAAGCAATAGATGCGATCAAGCTTTCATGTGAGAAGCTCGTGTGTAGAGCGTATCAGAGTTGACTTTTGTTAACCTGTCTAATTGAACCGCATAATGCCATTCAAAATTTATTGGAATGAAAATTTTGTAACTTTTTCGTATGTTTTCTGTTACGGTAAGCAAGTTGGTTGGAAACGCAGTTGTTAAGTTTGTAGTAACTTCACATCGGTACAAATTTGTAACAAGTCTTGCAGCTATCATGAAGGAGACAAATAAAATTTGAATCCAAGGTTTACTATAACCAGATTTTTGTAAATCGATAAATTTTGTTCTAGTATAATCTGCAGCACTACAAACAACGAACTTTCCGGAATTCGGTAAAAGACTGCAGCAGTATGTAGATACAGAATTAGACAGAGGATAATACATAACAACGTAAGCCAAAGAGTTGCATTAAAAGGGTATAAAAATCCAACAAATATGATATAATTGGACTTTCCGGCGCATGTGATAAAATTGAGAGATGGTGGATTAAGAACATAATAATTACTGTAAACTGGGATCATCGAAGGTCTTACAAATTTAAAAGCAGGCAAGGAGCTTGGCCAAATTCTAAAGTCGCTATACGTCTTAACTACTGATGGAAGTGATGACAGAACTAAGTCTATCTTCAACTGCATTGAACTGTTGATCATACCTAATAAGACGCATTTCATAATTTTGAGTGGCGATGAAATTTTCTTGCTAGTTCTTATTTGATTCCTAGAAATAGCTATTCTACCAATCGCCATTAAGGCAACAGTGTTTTCAAAAGTGATACCCATATTGCATCGGTTATGCAGTATGTTTCTAGAATGAGCGTCCAATAGCCTTCTAAGTATAATATCATACCTTGTCGTAACTAATAAACTCGAATTAGCTGATGAACTGCAAGGAAGAGGAATTTTGGTTATTACCCTCAAGTGATCTTGTTCTAATTGAACCTCGTATGTAATGAGAGTTGCAAGTTCTGGAATTTCTTCGTACACAATCCTTTTCTGTTTGCGTGTAAGTTTGTAAAAAATTCTTTTCGGTTCGACTGTTAGAGGCGCGCTGATAACAAAGCTAAATCCTAAATCATATTATTCACGTATATTGTACGTTGTAATTTTTTTAAGACTTATAGAAATTTCGAAATAAAATTTGTTTAATAAATTAAATAAAAATATATGAGTTTGGACTTGAAAATATTGATAACTTTATACATGATTTAGACATGAAAACTTAACCTCTTCTTCCGTTAATTTTTTCTTTGCTCAATTTATGTGGCGAGCTTTGGAGTTAAAACCAACAATTCCACCAACAAATGGCAAAACCATTTCGTTTTTATGGGATCCGTTAATTTAAAAAAAGTTCTTGCATGTGCTGTTGTGAAGTTTTAATCTACGCTGCAAGTTTGAGAACAATAAAAATTTCAGTGATATCGCTTGCCTTTTGATTTATTTTGTTGATTGTCAGTGCCAAATGCAGAAACATCAATACAAAAATTAAATATTTCGATACTTAAAGCAGGTTATTCAAAAAAAATATCCATCAAATCTAGAAAACTTCTGAACAATGTGATGTATGTCGGATTAAACTCCAACAATATTTTGCTTCGCTATCTTATGTGTGCTAGAATATATTTTATGGATATCGTCAAATCTGATCTGCAAAAAATTCTAAATATTTGATGAAGGCTCGTGCAAAGAAGATGATAATTTATCAAAATTTCCAAAATTGGTGTTTAAGGCTACTTGTAATTAAACAAAAGCATAAATAAACATAGACCAAATTCATTTTGTTTTTTGAATAATGTAATGCTTTGCCTGTAAGGGTCACTCGCAAGTCTCAAATGGAGCCCTCTGACCTTACGAGTACTATACTGCGATTGATGAACCCAGCTTTTAATTTTTCGATAAAAAAATAAGAGGGCCTTTGGGACGGCAACGGAGGAGTTAGCGAGTTTCAGGCCTTACAGTGGAGCGGGTAGTAGCATGTCGATAGATAGATAGCAATATCCAGCCGTTTGGTTAGAAACGTCCAGCAAAAAATTAGCGAAGAGGTACAAAACATGCTTTCTGTCCAAGTTAGTCCCTGTTGGACATTCCCTCTCAAAACATTTTTCACGATAAACTCACTCCAAATTGAAAAAACCGTTTTTCGCGGAACGGCAGATGTTAACTGAATTAACATTTTTTAGTGTAAATTATATATTAAAATCACAACATTTATTTCATGACTTAACTTTTTATTTGTCATAAGGCTCAAGTTCCTATTTCATGCCTTTAAATACATTTTTCCATTTCCAAAGTTTGGCACAGTATATATATTATTGCTAAAGGAGAATCTTTGCAAAATATAATTTATCACTCACTGGCACACGCAAACATTGACTTGGCCAATAGGCGAATGTCAAAGAATAAAAAAAACTGCATCAAATAGAAATAGACAATTTAAAACTAACGCGGGAGAGATGGAGAGGAGGCATAATACACTTTGTTAAGCGTTTTTGGACATGAGGAACTAGCTAGCGCAGTGGTCGACACTGCCAAGCTTATTTTTGTCTTCCCACTGTAGAATATTTTTTATTAATTGCCTTAAACCTTGAGCCATTTATTTATTGAAATTTAGAAATAATTAGATGGGTGACTATTGTCCAACAGAGTTAACATACTGTGTTACTTGGGTGTCTACTTGACTTTGTAATTCCACTGAATTCTATAATCAGAGCATTGCAACTAATGTTATTATGCTATTACAATACGTTACAATTAAATCTGATAAATTTTGTAAACATTCCTTGAATTGGCATACAGAAATCACTCCCATAAACTATATTTTTAGTAGCTGATTTATGCTTTAGCAATAACAGTCATTTATATCAAACTACAAATCCAATAAAATCACAAATTCAGCCCAATTTTATTAAAACAAAAATGAAAATCAATTTAAAATAAAATTATACACATTTTAACCAATAACGAAGAGAGCGCTATTACCAGCGCCAGAGCTGTTGGCAATCAGGGTATTGTCAGGTTGGACAGAAACAGCCTTTCCGCTTGCCACATGTACAATAATATAGGCATTGTTGTAGGCATACACCTGGAAGTGTTCCCAACCTTGAGCTTGTGTTTTGGTAGCAGCCAATAGAGACGTCCCATCCGGATTTCCAGTAACATACAGATTGGTAGTGCTACTCTGGATGGTATAATATGGTGGATTTGCCTGGCTGTTTGGCACTTGGGCAAATTTAAAAATTGTTGCTGTCGCTGCTGACACTTGTGCGGCTCTTAGGATCTTATCACTATCCGCTGCAACAAAGCGCCCATTTGAAACACTCTTCAGCGTTCCCGTTGGAGGTACTATAGTTGGAGAGTCATTATTTGCAGGTAAGGTTCGATACCGCGAAGTGCCTCCACCGTTAATTAGTTTGTTATCTTGCGGATTTGTCCATACCGGCTGTCTATTTACCATTGCAGTCAACGTAGCCGTTCCGTCTCCATTTTGCTTCCATCTAAACATTTCAAAGGCCTTTGGCTCATCTCGGGCAGCAGCTAGAGGCTTACCATCTGGTGATGCTGTAACAAATTTATTGCTTGATAGGGCTTTGATAGATCCACCGCCTGGGATAAACGCTAAGTTAAATTTTGTAGCTAAAATGGCCAAACCAACATTAGCCGTTAACGTTTCCCCAGCTACAGTAACGTACATCCCTGTATCAGCATCCTGAATATTGAAATCTCCGATTGGTGTATGGGTAACCCCGGTGCAGATATTTGTGGTCGAATCACGGGTGGAAATGAAATAGAGCGAATTAGAAGCTGAGTTGCCACTTCCCCAGTCAATAATGTCATTTGAGTAGCTAAATGCCTCCTGTGGATTCGCCATTGCATAGGCTGGATAAATTACTGATTTGAAAGCGTCCCCTATCGTTGCATTTTGTAGCTCTTGCATGCAATACGGCACAACCTCTTCAATCCAAGCCTTGTCGTAAAATGATTCCCCTATTGGTGTAAGCGGTAATATTTCGATACCAGCAATTTGCGTCTTTTCTTGCGCACCCCAAAGGATGAATGCACCTGACTTTGCATCGTAAACGTTTCCTATGGTAACCAAATCCTTCAGCCCTTGCTCTGGGTAGGGCGTATCGGCATCATTGACTTTGGGATACATATGCCAATAGGTTTTCGCTCCGTGAATTTCAATCGCGAGTAGCAATCGAGCGTAATCAATTAGCGGAAGATTTTTGGTAGTATGGGCAAAAAGTAGGAGGCCGTAATATCCATTGATAGCTTCGCTAGAACTCTCCTGATTTCTTGGACCAGCATTGTCAAGTAGGCCGCTTGCCCAGGAGTGGCCAGCGAAAAAGTCCATGTGTCTTGTAAAGGTGTAATGAGGATCCGCTGTAGATGGATTTCCAAAATCTCGAGCAACACTATGTTTAATATATTATAACACAACATATAAAAATTTATATTACTATTAATTTTAATGATCCGGAAATTTTTGTACTAAAAATATACAGTCATGATGAAATCTTGAATCTGTTCAAATGTAAGATAAAATTGTTTTAATTTTTTTAAAGTTAAGATAAAATATACTTTAGAAGTATTTTAACTGCCACATACGTTACAATATAGAATTTCTGTAGTTCCGCAGCTCCATAAACAATGTTATTTATGCATTACCTTGTAATAAAGTCAATGTTTGCATTTAGCCAAGCCTGGTCATACTTTCCGATAACGGCCGCAGCATGAAGTAGGTAACCAAAAACGAAATGATGGTCGTTGAAATACAACTAACAAGAGTAAGACAGTTTTAATTAAAGTTTTAAACACATTTGGCTTGAAACATAGGTACTACTTGTAATACTTACGTTTAGCTTATCATTCGACTGGACAAATCCACCCCACCCGGTTTCATATGCAGCAGTGGAGTTAGAATTGATTACAAAGTCAAGACTTTGCTTAAGGACAGCTACAACTTTAATAACAAGATCAGGTCTTCCGAGCTGTTCAGCAATAGTGGCCAATTGTGAATCACGTGACGTGGCTCCGCCCCAACGGTAATAGCTTCCACCACTCCGAGGTTTAAGAGCGTTGACCTCATACTCGAGCGTTTTCATGAGTTCATCACGGCATGATGCCTGAGGGTTGTTGGTAGTAAACCAAGAGACAGTTGGTAGATTGTAGTTAAGTGTCCATTTGTTTCCGACAACTCCCTTCATGTATCCCTTGGTATTTAGGTATTGAATGTTTGCAGTAGTTGGGGACTGCAACAGTTTCCTAGAAAAAACGTAACTTAACAACTTTAGGTAAAAGTTACGCATGTCTAAAATTTATACTTTAGCACTTATATATTACATGAATACTTGAAAAGTACATAATACTTTACATGAAAAATTAATTTAGGTTCATTTGTTTTTTCAGAATGTGAGTTAATTGTTATTGAAACTGGAGCAAAACATTTTGAAAAATTTTAATAAAAATACCTATGATGAGGCCAACTTAAGATTAGCAAGTTTTGGGGAGTTCCAATAACGTTCCACGTCCAGGTTACCGTGGCGGCGTTGCCACTAATAGCATAATTCATTGTCAGCCCAGTGGCATACGTCTTTGAATACGTGTCCAGAATGGCTTCTTGACTAGCTTCAACGACCTTGGCTAACCGTATTGTCCCGGTAAAATTAGACGAAGACGTTAGAACCTTCGCATTTAGGTCAAAATTATTCAGCGTTCCAGAAACAACGTAAAGGATGTATGTGCCTCCATCGTTCCACAACTTTCCTTTGCTTCCTGCATTGTAATGTTGGCTATATTTCCAATTTGCTTGTTGCGATTATCGTAATTTTTAAAAATTTACCTTGGCTAATCCATGAGAAAGTCATAGTTTGACCCATCAAAGAGGTTAATACTACTCGAGCATTTTTGTACGTAAACGTCATGTATGGGGATCCAGGTATGAGACACGTATCCATCGTTTGATCACCGCTTGCATACTGAAGACAAATGGTTTGCGTGTCCCAAGAAATAGCTTTGCGGTTGTTTAGTACATTCGGCAGCCCCAAAAAACTTGTTTGCCAATCAAATTTTGTGTATTGATAAATTGATTTGCCATCGAATCCTCGAGTGTTTGCTCCGGCTATTCCGAATTGAAGACCTAGGTTCATAGTTTTCGATTGAAACGGAAATGGACCTGCTGCCGTGCTAATTGGAAACAATTGATATCATGTATAAAAAAAATGATTGCCAGAATTGGTCAGAAATATGGGGTTATTTTGTATGGTAAATAGTATTTGGTAAATAATTTTACGATACGGCGGTTGAATAATTAGGTAATTTTAAATTATTATATTTATATAAAAATGTACATACTTATTAATAATTTTTTTTAAACTTACTTTTCTTGTTTCCCGAGTGTAAACGGAGACCACCAAGCATTTGTTGGATATGGTTTACGAAAGTCGCTAAGAAACGGACCTGGAATTGCTTCAGGAGCCGCAACGTTACCGGCTGGCAGTCGTGGAGGCGTGGTTGCAATTGGTGGATTGCTAGGAAATCTGCTAGCTCCAGGATCTGTAAAAAATAAATGCATAAAGCCTTAAATTGTACATAATATAAATTTATGTAAAATATTATTTAAAGAGGCATCAATTGTAATGAAAACATTTTACGTACTCGTTATTTGTGCTTCAGTTGCCGCCACAGCCATGGCAAAAAGTAAAAGTATTCTCAACATTACGGTATTCGATTTTCTTCAAAATGGAAGAGAGAAAACCTCTGCTAACCGATTTAGGACAAGTTTTTACTGAAAATTTCTCGTTTATATATAAATTATTTCTGCAACTGACAGCATAGAGTTGAGGAAGAATTTCAAAAAATATTGCTATTGTGTTAAATTTAGCTGATTAATTACACACGTGTTTCATTTTTTATATTGTGTAAAATATAGCAAGAATTAGTAAAATTATAGTTTTGTTGATTAGGAAGGTGATATTATGTTGAAATAATTAATTACAAACATATTTCATTTTTAATATTGTGCAAAATATATCCAGATCAATCTAGTCAAACATATTCCTATTGTGTGTTAAATTGAATTGCCCGAGTGCTTAATTTATTTTACTGTACAAAATGAAGCAAGGCCAACTTGGTCAGAATTTAAATTTTATGTAATTAATCGCACATTGTGTAATTTATTGCATTCTTGAAAATATAGCTCTAATTTAGACCACAAATACTTTTCAATCGATGCCCTTGAATTAAGTCATTGCTTTTGATAACTTAAAATGATATATGTATAGTGTTAAAATATTAATTTGAATTTTTAAAATCTTGTTAAAACAAAAGTACAAATATCTGTTATATAAAAGGATCCTATATCTTTGATATACTTCTTGTTTCATTCTTCATCACTTAACATAATTGAATTTGCGAAGATGAAACCGTTAGGAAAATTGACTTCAATTATTGTCAAAATCCTTCCATACTTTTATTTTGAGCTTCCAATAGGATCTGTTTTGTGATTTATTCGAAATAAATAAGGCTCTAAATTTTATTTTATCATGAATTGTAGGAGGATTTTTACTTCAAAAGTTTCATTTTGATATTTAAATTATAAAATATGCTCAACTGCATCAAAGTGGAGGTAATTTTTTGTGTAACCAAGAAGACAAAGTAAAGTGACAAAATGTCAAAGTGACAATGACAACACAATGTGTTGTTGTGTTTTTAGTCAATTGCCTCGTAAAAACTGTTCCATTATAACAGAAACCGTAAGCTAACTTTAATCAATCCCCCCTCAAAATTCTAACATCCAAAGGAGTAAGAGGCTGACTTCATAACGGTGTCTTAATTGGCATAAGAGTTGAATGCTTTGACTTGTGCTGTACTCTATTTAATACTAAATCACACGCCATGTTTAAAGTCG
>VYYI01003745.1:0-11573 GCA_021029175.1 Bilobella aurantiaca
CAAAGGGGGTCTGAGGAAACGAAATTTTCCTTTAAGTAAAAGTTGCTTTGTTAACTTCTTTAAAAAGTTTTCCCCTAAAATTTTCTTTTTCAGATAATAGAGAACTGCTAATTTGATTTCAATTTTTGTCAAAAAATTGCTCTAGATTTCGAAAACTATACGTCCCAAAGCATCTTGACGTAAAATGTATTAAATTAGTTAAAATTATGATACCGCCGGTTTGACTATGGTTAAAATAACTGTGAAATGCGAGTTCTTCTAAATGACTAAACCTTTTTTTACGCATCGTATTTCAGGCATAATTAATTAATTTACAAAGGAACCTCATTCCTGCACTGAATTACTAAGAAAGTCTCTTTTCAAACTCATTCTGGCAGCCTTAATGACTTTCAAATGCAAATCGTATTTTCCAAACAACTTAAAAGCGGAACCTTCACACGATTTTTTTCCTTGGGGAATTGCGCACATCAGTGCTTGGAGTGAAACGAAATGCGATTCTGTTATAATTTAAAGAAGGCTTCGGTATTTGAAGGCGCGTTGCCTTGTAAATGAAGAGAAAGTGAACTTTCTCCGCATTT
The DNA here is from genome assembly GCA_021029175.1 of Bilobella aurantiaca. Taxonomy (NCBI): domain Eukaryota; kingdom Metazoa; phylum Arthropoda; class Collembola; order Poduromorpha; family Neanuridae; genus Bilobella; species Bilobella aurantiaca. Next base: position 579 of record VYYI01003745.1, read on the forward strand.
CCGCCTCTTATCCTCAAGCAAGCGTGAAAAGAGCCATTATAATCCCCGGATCCAGGAAATAATTTCTGCGAGGAACCTCTAAAAGCAGTGCTATTTTCCTATGGTCAAGCTTAGCGAAATATTATTTATATGATCTTCTTCCGGTACTTTCTGACATGGAAGCCAGTCTTGGTTCATAAAATACAATTAGCAATAATGTAAACACAGTATAAATTGTCTGAAGAAGACAATATGCCTTTGTAGCCATCTCATTTATTTCATGAATAATTTGTCTGACTGAACTGAAGCACGATATCATAATAAATTATAAAGGGTGAGGTTCCAGCGTTTGGGACGCTGTTTACTGCCGAACATACCATACAAATTCAGAGACTCCTTCTATACTAAATAAGAAATTAAAAAAATATTTAAAAAGAAAATGCACTGAATTCCGTTTATAAAAAAGCGAAAGAACTTGAGAAGTCAAATCAGTCTTTTCCTCTCTAACTTTAAGTGGTAAATATGTGCAATTTTAGTGATTTAAAGTTATCTGTGGATTATTTTTCATTTCTTTAATTTTTGTTGATATCTGCGCCATATAATAAAAATAAAAATTAATAAACAATATTTTTATTATTTAATTAATTAAATTTTACAATAAGATAATTCATTTGTAACTTACCGCAGTTTTCTTCATCTTCGCCATACAGACAATCCTTGCTAAAGTCACAGACGCGGGAACGCTCAATGCATAAATCGTTTCGACAGCGAAACTCGTTCATGGAGCACATTGACTTGTGTGCGGGCGGTTCTGTGTAACAATGTATTTTTACGCTTGTTTAGCTTAATTTGTTCTTAAAACATTTAAATTAGTTGTATGCATGAAACACTTTCAATTTGGAAATGTGCTTCAAATAATTAATTAGCATAAGCCGCTCTCTGTAATTCGTTTGCCTCACATACTTTCAGTCAAACTCTTATAAAAAAAAGTTAGGAAAGTGGAGTCAAATGTGACGGATTACTGCCAAAGTTTTATTTTTCAAAAATCAATTTTCTTTATGTATGTCTGTAATGAATAAAGGAAAAGTTATAAACTTGAAAACATTTTCTCTAAATCACGTCTACCATACATTAGAACGATCTGTCTGTAATAAACTTCCAAGGATAAAAACAAACCAAATATGACGACGACGCAAAAGTACATTTTAGTGTTTATTCCAGTGACAACCTCCGTTATTTAACAGGCCGGAATTTTACCGTTAAATAATATTTCATACCGTTATTTAACGTTATGTTCGAAAATACATTGGTGCAAATTAATTTTTACCAATTCAAGCCGTTGTCACCCGTATTTGAATGCATTATTTACCAGTAATACCATTTTAAGCATTAAATACCGTTAAGTAACAGGAGTGTGGTAAAAAATAGGAAAAGTGGTAAGAAGGTTGTCACTGGTTTAGTCGTACAGTGATATTCGTAGGAGGCATTTTGATACTTACGTGGAAAGCAATTGACGAGTCGAATGTTATCGACTGCAATGTGTGAGGGGACTCTTGAGCTAGGATTCACTTCCAAACTAATATGAAAGGGCTGAGTTGTTTTCCCAATGTTGCTCTTTAATCGCTCCCACCTAACACAAAGTTACAAATTGAAAAACTTTCCAAGATTAACTTCAATCCTCAGAGAAATCGAGAAAATTCTTTACAATTTGAGTAACTGCCACTTTCCAATTCGATATAAGCTCCAGCTACCAATGTCTATTTTAAACTTTATTTTTTAACATTTTCACGCATTTTTGTAAATTCTATGGCCGTTGGTGGTTGCGGCATATCCATTGCAAACCATTCGTGCGTCTATTCTTTATCCAAATGCAGTGGTTGGTAATGATAAAAGTAAAAAGATTTGTGAGGGAACTCGTTCAAATGAGTTTTGAGGAGTGCTTATCCCAGCCCCCAATGGAATTCTTCTGCTTTATTTTATTCAGGAGGCAGCTTACACTACCAGAAAAAGAGAAAGGTGCTCTTGACTGAGAGAGCGAGCCAAGGATTGAATTGAATAAATTGAAATTGCAAATTAAAGATACATTATTTGTTATTTGGGGCTCATTGTGGGTTGGCGTCCTTTAGCGGAAATGAGGCTTCAGGAAGTGAAAGTGCAACTCTCTCTTTTAAAAATTTATTCCTCTTATCCCAACCGTTTCCAATGATAGCCTGATCCCCCTTTCAGAATTCTACTAAATGCCGTTTTTCTTTAGTCGTGAGATAATGTGTAAGTGCGGTTTATACGGCCGCACTTATTTTTTTAACTTTTTTGTTTCTAATTTAAAGGACAATAATTGTCCTAAAGGACAATAATTATATAATTATTATATAAAAAGCCCGTGTTAGGACAGGGGAGCTCTTAAGGTACCAGGCTTTAAATTTTCTAGACCTTGTGCCAATTTCTATTGATTTCTCATTGACAATAAGCTAACGAGACTTAAATTATATTTCAAGAAACCGTTAAATATGGACAAGAAATTTAAATGTTGGTTACGCTACGTGCTCCTAAGTCTAAGGACGGGCTGTGCTTGCTAGTGGAAGACTCAAAGGCAGTCTAGGGAGTTTTTTAAATGAACTGGCAGGTGAAAGCATCCAATTTATTAGTGCTGGAAACTGTATAGGATGTGCTTTTGAAAACGGAAGCATTTGTTGGTGAGAATGATTAGTAATTGTTTCCACTTGCGTGTTCTTGTTGTTTCCTAATTTGGACAGGGGAACCCAAGTGGTGTGGTTCTGTGTGTGCATGAGGAACTTGAAAGTGCCGTCGTTCATATTGTTCATATGTAGAAGTGCCTCCAAGTAGCACTGCGCATCTGATGGCGAAAACCAAGGACTCTTGAGGTGATATACGGCTGACTTGTTCACCGCTTCACTAAAAGCCAACAGTAGAAAGTGTCCTGCAAATCACAGAAGGAGCGCATAAGTGTGAACAATTTTAAAAAGCGACGCCTCTCCTCACTTCCCGCATTTTTTAAAGTCACGCTCCATAGAATGGTGGGGAACACCGCGGAAAGCAAAGGCAAATGATTTACGCCACACTTTGAAAGCACTTTGCTAGCGAAGAATGAGCATCCGCCACTTCGCTCTGAATTTAGCAGTTTGTTTAGCTGCAAGGCAGGCAACCAAAGATCACTTGAGGAGTCAAGCTTTATGGATTTTGTCACATTCAAAATTTTTAAACTTTCTGGGACGACCGTTTGATTGGACCCCGATTATTTTTTAAATATTAAATTATTACAGTTTTAATATAAATTTTGCGATATGATCTGGATTCAAAAGCATCATTTAAAAAAAGTCAACCTTAAAAGTTACTAAGCGACTCAAGTTTTGCCTCAAGTAATTAATTTCTAATGTAGTTTGTTTATAAATTGTTCCCCGTTTTTTATAGCATAAAAATGTTTTGCAGAAGTTCATGCACATCAATGCCGTTTGATCCATTTAACCGATATTTGGAAACTGCTTTGTTTACTACTTAAAAGCTTGTGGTGAAAGTAGTAAGTAGTATTTGAATAACAAATACGAAACACCTGTCCTATTTTACAAAATTAAGCTACTTAAAGTCGGTAGCACTTCAAAGAAGGGAAAAGTATTACTTCGAATGACGACAGCAACCAAATCAAAAGAAGGATAACTTTTTCTTTAAATTAAATTTCACTTTGAGACTTTAGAAAATCTGAACCGTCGGTGTAAGCCTTATGAAAATCAAAAGTTAGCTGTATTGATTAGAAAGTGTAACTGAAATTAAATAGACGTAAATTGGAAAGAATGAATAAATGCCAGAATTTAATTTTAAACTTCATTTATAGTTAGCTATTCCAAGATTCCTACTCTTCATATCTTTTCAGTTTTGTGAAGAACCTTCTAGTTCCCATAAAAGTTTTTAGAATGTATACGATATGTGTCTAGAAGGGTCCTTTCCGTAGCGCCACAGCATCCATCCATTTAGGCTCTCCTTCCAATGAAAGTTGTAGAAATGAAAACTTTGTATTTGGCTCAAGAGTTTTTCTTTTGGAGTAGTTTTCCCTCTTCAGACTTTCACTCTCGTGCTTTCACCAATTCTTTCCCAAACGGGTAAGGGGCTGGAATAGGTTTGGCGTAGAAGGCCTAGCCAACATACCACAGAGGCAGTGTCGGAGCTTTACTTCCCAGGATATCGATCCCTCCTATACGACGCTGACTTCTTATTCTACTTTCTCCACTTTCTCCGGAGGCTGCTGGAACCAAGGATCTCTGAGCTGAGAGCCTCTACTTAACGGACTTCTGCTTATTAGACGCTTTAGCCCTCTTGTCATAGAAGATTGCTACTCTACCCCAAACTTTTTTGACATTTACCTTCTACCGTCGTCCAAAATAAAGTTCCTTCGCCCGGTGAGCTACCTCCCTGTTTTGTTATCATGACACTTAATAGCCCTCCAGGAAAGATGGATTATCAAAAACACACTTCCCTATTATTTCTTCATATCAGACCCACTTAAGTCCCTTTAAACTTCCCTACTCAAGCCTCCCTTACAACAACAAACATTTCCGTCGCCTGGAAATGAGATGAGGCTAGAGATGAAACCGCTCTTATAAATGTTTACTCAAATTCTCAAAAAGTACCAAAATTATTTGAAGTAAAGTAGCCAATTATTTGCCGCCTAGGATTTGTCCTTCCAACTCAGACGATCCAACCCTTAAGGACAAGTGGCAAGTTATTGAGAATATGAGCAAAATAACGGTGAAAGTGAAATATCTTGTTACAGGTGATGCGACTCTGTCTGCCTGAGAACTGAAAAGTTAGTTTCACTTTTCAAATTAAATATTTAGAGGAAGTTTAAGAAAAGTTTGGAAAGGTTAAAGGCACGCCGAGGGATCATTACGGTTCGTTATGTCAACTTTGCCGACGGGAGTGCGGCGGGCCGTTGAAGGAACTTGAAGTACAAAACCTAAATAAACCTAAGTCCCTTCTTTGAAATTGACATATTGCATATGAAATGAAAGTTTACTTAGCCCTTGGCTCTGTCAATTGTAGAAATGTAGTTTGAAATAACTGTTAAATAACTCCCTTCCAAATGCGTCTCGTGTCTAATTTCATTAATAATCAATTACTCTATAAAATTAATCCTAATTTAAATTAAAACGGTTTGAACAGATGTACTAACAGATGTATACTTGTAAGTATACATTAAAATTTCACTTCTAAATCACTTTATATTATATTTCGTAAATTTCGGAATACTTCCATATTAAAGTAACTAAGAGGATAAAAGACATAGAGGTTATTTAAAAATTTGCTGTTCATAACTTGAAATTTATAAGGAATTTTTAAAGATTTTTTTATTTTTAGAACAAAATCTGGGTCAGAAATCTCTCTTATTCGATACTAGTAGGAAGAAATTCTGCTCACGGAGTCCGATTTTATATCAAGTCACTTGAATTCCGCCATAATAAATCAAGACTCATCTCAAAATTAAACAGGGAAATTGACTTAATGCTATTAATCAAGGGTTTGACGGGCCCATTTCATCTATTCCAAATTAAAAGACGCTGGAGGAGTAAGTGAGGAAGAGGAGCGCTGATTGAATTTAATGATTCTGGGCCTCTCGTGCGCTTATTTTCGGTTAATTGCACAAACTAATCCATTAGTTGTCTTATGTCCGGCTCCTACAAGTGTATCAGTTCCCAGGATCCTCTAGTTCACCAAATTGGATATTATTAAGCACTGCCAAGAAAGGCCTCTCTACGTCTTCTAACCACGACAGCTTCCTACGAATCTCCTTTCCAAAGCAATTGGAACAATTCCAGAAAATAACTTTTCATCGCAATCCTAAAGGCGTCAGTCAATATTTACTCGACCAAGAAAAACGACGATAAAATTAAATAAATTTAAAGTTATCTCAAATGTAGCAGGCGTATCACAATTTATCATAGCCATTTCTGAAACATGAATAATTGGACAAATCTGTAATGCACCAATGTAGTTAATAGTAGCCTTTCAACGACAAAAACAAGTCCTACTCTAATTTTGAATTAGGATTGGGCTAAACCAATAATTAGGAAAGAGTCATATAAAATTAAAAATATTTTTTAATAGCTTACATAGGTATAATGGAAGTTGAAAACAATTTCTGGCTTGCTAATACAAATAATAATTTCGCAATTTAGACGGGAAAAATACATTCCTACTTTCACTGTCAAGGATGAAATCAATTTGTTGCTCCAAGGAATTGACATCAAATTCGTAACAGATGTCTCCCTCGATTCAATAAATTAATAAAAATATTTCTTTCTTAAAAAAATTAAATTGGGAAAGGATGTTCAATACATTTGAGGGGAATGGGTGTCAAAATAAAGTTTCTTGCCAGGAGAACCAAGAAGGAGCACCAGATTGTGGCCTTCTGCTATTTTCATAAAATGTCCAACGACAAATTGCCGTAAAACTGTCGACAAAAGAAGACGTAAAACAAGGACGAAGCTCAAATATGTGCACTTAAGTCATTCGTTCCCTTTTTAATCAAGCCATCGCCAGCTGCTACTAATCATAATTGTAGTTATGAGCATGCGCATTTGTCTTGCCTTGTACAAAAATACAACATATTCATACAAAATCTAACATTAAATTAATCATCAGGCTTCCGATCATGCTCATGCTTCACCTTAGCCCATTATTTCAAAACCACTTCTAAGAATTATATGGGAATTATGGTTCCATGTCAATACCGAGAAAACAGAAACCGAGAAACCAAAACCGAGAACGGCCATATGGGTTTTCTCGGCTTTTTTCGTTCTCGGCTTTGGTTTTCTCGGCTTAGGTTTCTCGGTTTTGGTTTTGTCGGTATTGACCTGCTACCGGAAATTATAATAAGTAAAAAATATATTAATAATAAAGTGAGGAATTAAAGGTTCCAAAGAAAAGCCACGAAGAGTGACGCTAATGTGGGTCTGCACTTTGATGGAATTGGATTTAAGCCTCTTTTCCATTATTTATGTTTGATGATCATGCGCTACACTACTTAGCTGAAACATAATCCTGATCCCAAGGCACAAAAATTCACGGATTCTTACGACTAACCCAGAAGGCTAGAGTGGTCCTTGTTAAGTGTTAAAAGTGTTAAATTAGTTCAAAGTTCAAACTCCTGCAAAATTGCAGGAGTTTGATGCTGCTGGATAACATATTATCGGTTTCCCGATATCGAATATTCATTGTTGTGAACGAGAGCGAGCTTGCGCCGATTGATTACTCAAATATGATCAGAACTTTGCTATTTCCCCAAAAGTCAGCTATTTTTGATTGACATCATTATTGATTTTTCATGAATTACGTAAAATAAGCACCATTTAGGTAAGATTAGTTTAACAGTGAAAACACTTTAAGTTACGGTTTAGGCATATATGTTTGGGTCCAGGGTGAAACGACAAGGTTGAATTATTTAAATCAGAGAACCAGAAAATTAATTTTAATTTGGAAGACCGTTCTCTGTTTTAATTTAACTAGAAGCAATATTTGCCCAAGGCAAGTAATAAAGTCTGAACTTGTAACTGCACACATATTAACTTTCCTGAGAGATTTAATTCTCAAGTTTTCAGATTAGGTTAAGAGCAGTTAATTAAAATTATGTAGTTGAGGTGGGAATTCATCATCTTCTTGAAACACAATTTGTAGGTTAATTATTCTTAGCAAAACTGTTCTTTGCGAGGTTAGCAATTTCAATATTCCTAATTGCACTAATTGTGTGACAGCAGGTTGTATTCAGTGGTGCAAGTAAAGCTGAACCGTCTCATAAGAACTTATAATTTAAGGCGTGTTTAGCGGCAGTCATGCGCCTAATTTTTTAGCTGTAGGCGAAAAAGAAAGCATCTTATCGCAAAAACACATCGTCCGAGCTTCTGAAAACACCGCACCGCTTCAGCAGTATCTAATTTAAAAATTTTTAACTATAATGTCCAAAATACACAAGATCTATGTGTATTTAGAAGAATTGGATTTTAAAGTATTTTGTAATAGAAGAATTTTCATCTACCATCCATGCAATTATAAATATCGGTCGAAATGAACATTTAGTAAAAAGCGATTAATAAATTAGCGTCCTGCATATTAAAGCAAATCGCAAAAAGCAGATCACCTAAAATTCTTGCAAAAGCAATTATAATATTCACCCAAAAATTTGACAACTACGAATCTCAGAAGAGATTTTTCTTCCCAAGGTATTATTAGTACAAATGCAAGATAATAAACGATTATTATAATTATAAAGTAATAGCGGGAAGAACGGAAATGGAACGATTGAAACCACAGCCTCACCTTCCGTGTCATTTTGAGAGTCGGCCTGTGGTCCAGAGATTCCGGACACATGGTCATCGTCGTCATCTTGCTTCTGGAGGTCAATGACATCCTTGCCCGTAGTGAGCTGAAATCCCGTGACCCCTGACCTCGAATCAGCCTCATCCCATCTCCACTCACACGCTTCTTCGAATTCACAGGAAATGCCTGCAATAGTGTTTGAATTAAGTTTACTTGGACTTGGAAGATGAATCGGCTTTCCAATTTCTCTGGCAAATGAGACGTGTATCCCTGGAATGAGCACCACACTGATCACGACCAACAACGTCACATTTCTGCATGTCATGTACCCCTCGGGCATTGCGGCCCTCTGTTCAAGTGCCCTGACCCCTTAAACTAGGACACTGAAAGAGATGGGGTTGGTGCTAAATGCTGTTAGAGGGCGTATTTGGAATTAAGTGGGCTCTCCAAGGTAATTTGTACATGTCGGCGCTTGATTACAATAGTTTGGAGGGCCTCTGTGAAAGTGCCCGGAAGAGTTCCAGAGTCCTTTCTCCCTTTGACTGCACTGTGTTACTGGGGTCGTGGCTCAATTCGGGAGGCTGAAAGATCCTATTTTCTCAGATGCGAATCCGGGAGAAAGGCCTCGATTCGGATCGCATGGCAAGAAGGAAAATTTGGGATTTAAACACGGGAAGGGAAAGATGAGGCGCATTTCCTAGTTAGAACTCTTGAGGCCAACCTTCACACAAATTCGTAGGCTTCAAGAGCGTTCAAATAAATATATTTCTGTCAAACTCCAGCCAAGAAAATAGATTCGGGAAGCAAGGATGAATTCTAAATTTATGGCGTAAGCGAATACAATTTGAGGACAACAAAAAATGCTTTTCTGCTAATGCTGCCGAAGAATTATTGATGTGGAGACAAACAAATCTGAAAGAGAAAGCTTTCATCTGGAAGGTGAAATCCAGCTTAATTTTCAACTCGCGGTTTTCTTAATTCAAAAACACAGGGACCTAATTGCCGCAGCCTGTTGAACAACTAGTGGGAAATTAGACCAGATGACGAATTTAGAATCTTCTACTACTCTTACCCACGCATTTCGAGTCCTTCTGCTAAGGACAAGATGCATTTACTGTACAGAATACGGCTATTTCAGAGCATAGGGACCGTTCGATTTGAGGCTGGAGAGGGGGTTCGGGCCGGGCGCGTGGGAAGACGACGGAAGTTTCTTAGACATCAAATATTGAGTCCATTCAAACACGAGTTGTTTCAATACGCTCGTGATGCTGCGTACTGTGCAGCGCTTTTAGGTCGCTGAAGGAGTAGTAATGTTATTAGTTGTTTTAAAAATATTCAGTAGGAGCTCCCGCTGCACCGGTAATGAGAGGGAGGCGCTGAAAAATGTGTTTTATCATAAGCGCCATTTGCTGCTTTAGCGTTACAAAGGAAGTCCTAAAACTTCTGTTATGCCGCTTAACTTAGAAATAGGACTTGGCACGACTTCGGAGAGTCACATTTGTAACCATCATTGCATCCTTCTTGGCTCCAAATCCAAAAAAAGTAAACGAATAAAAGGAAGTCCTAAAACTTCTGTTATGCCGCTTAACTTAGAAATAGGACTTGGCACGACTTCGGAGAGTCACATTTGTAACCATCATTGCATCCTTCTTGGCTCCAAATCCAAAAAAAAGTAAACGAATAAATGTGGGAACGTGCAGCGTCAACCAATTGATGGAAGCCATTTTGTCCGAGAGTTCGGATAGTAACATGCCTCCATATAGTACAAGGAATTTATGTTTGGTGAAAGTGAAAAGTGAAAGTTTGTAGAGTGGTTTCAACTCTTGTTTAACCTTACAAGGTAGTACAATACATGTACTTCTTATAGTGGGTTACTGCCTCAAACAATAACTTCATCCGTTTTTTTTTTCGAAATTAGTTTAAGGATATAATTATAGACATTTTGTAATCTGAACTTACAGCATTTGGAGATGCTGTTCCTGTGTCAGTTTGAATTTTCATTGAGAGAATAGGATGCAAATTAGATTTCTCTCTAATAAGGTTACTATTTTCTATGACTTTATCCGATCTAGTCGCCTGATTTCCCTCTAGAAAATCCCAAACCCCAAATCTAATTTGCATTTTAATGTACAGAGGACAGTAGATGGAGGTTCTAGGTATACAAACGCAAGTCAAAATTAAAGTAGACAAATCTCGGCCCAACGTTTTTGCCATTTTACTATAGAGATTTATAATTTATTCCCATCCTGTACGGAGCTTTCTAGAAACTAAAATCCATAGCGTCTTTCTAAAGCCTAATCTCTTATTCTTCCGGAAAATTGGTTATATTGAGAATGACGTGAAATTGGATAGTGATTGATGATTTAAATTACTAGTAAACTTTCTCCTCACTTTCAGAAAGAATCCCAATTTTAGACAAATCAGTGCATACCAGATGGTAGCGTGGCAAATGCTAAGACGCCATGAGCCATTTTTCAGAGATTTTTCTTATACTCAAGGACCAATCCTCGAATATTTAGATTTTGAAAAATTTGGCAAAGCTTGTAAAAATTCGTCTGTATACTATCTATATACTATCAATACTATCGTATGTGCGTGACAAGGGGTCTCGCTAGTATTTTTGGTATTGCTGTTGCCATTGGATGTAGAGACGAACTCAAACGGCTGGGGTCCGAACCTAACCTTCCAAATTAT
>VYYI01003746.1:0-11570 GCA_021029175.1 Bilobella aurantiaca
ACTCTAGAACGCGGTATCTTTTTCGAATTCTGTTTGCGGGACAATTTTGTAAGGGTCAAGGGTGAGGTCAAATTCGAAGATGGGCCTTAAGGGCTCATCCCTTGAATGTTATTTTTAAGTTCCCCCGTGAGGCTATGTTATTATTTCTCGAACAGATTTTCAAATTTACCCTTGAACGTCATTCGCCTAATTGATGAGAATTTTAGCGCTAATGAACCATCAAACCAAGCAGAGCTTAATAGATCTTCAATTTAACCAATTATCTTTGCTCTCTATGCATTACAGACCATATATAATCAGCAAAGGAGAAAACTGAGTTCCATATGAAGCTAATTTTTGCAGTCTGAATTTAAACGTTTTTTTTTTTCAAAATGAAGCTAACTCTACTTTTGCTTTTTGCAATTTTCGGGGCAGCCGTCGCCTTGTTTTCCGAAGGTTGCCAAGTTTGCCTCTTTCATAAATTCTTAATTCACTTTTAATTTAGTTTCACTTAAATTAATTTGAATTCCCTTTTTCTAGGGGATTCTCCTACAGAGTCTGAAGATGCTGTAAGTACTCCTCCTGTCGACAGCAGCAGTGAAGATGTCGAAGCACCCTTTCCTGAACCAACGGGAACTGCAACTGACGCTAAGGATGACTTACTTGTGAACAGTAAAGCTAACGCTGAAGGACCGGATGCTCCGGCAGCCATTGCAGAAGCTGATATAGATTTCGATTCTCTGAAACAATTGGTCTCTGACTTTTCAAAACATACCAATGATGAACTCGAGACGCCAGAACTATTGAAGCGCATTTCCGAACTAGAATTAAAAATTCAGCGAAGCGCTTCCAAGACCAGTCACGAAATCGAACAGGAAACAAAGAAGCTAGGCCAACATCGGTTTCTGCTGAAGCAACTTGGAGACCTCAAGAACAAAATCAGCGCACTTCAAAATAATTTCAGAAATTTAGAAACTGGTTATTTTTATTTTCTTCAGATTTTCATATTTTGAAATTTTTTTTTATACTTTATTGATTTTTTAAAGGTGTGAGTGGATCTGGCCCCTTATTCTTGTCTAGCATGACGTCGGTCACTGGAGGTGGCCAGCATACGGCATGGGCCACTTTGTATAAACGTACTGGACATTCTGGTATTTCATCTATTTATCATATTATATATTATATAATATATAGTATATTATATAAATTTTAAACGGGAACCTACAAATATTGTTTGTAGGACCTACGACTACACTTGACTTCCGTGGCTGCAGCGCCTTCGAAGAGTGCTGCAAGAATTTACAAGGTTTGGACAACAACTCCGAATCCATCCATACGCATGGAACTTGTGTCACTATGTATGAGAGGCGGGACTGCCAAGGGGAGTCACGTGATTTTTATCCGAATTCTCCAACAAACCATCTAGATTTTGGGAACTTTAAAAACCGTTTTAGTTCTGGAAAGGCTTGCAAACTCGTTGTAGTATTTCACGATTAAGTCGCAACGAAGGCGTAATGAAGTCATTATTCTTACTAAAAAAAAGTACCTAGAGGTCCTTTTGCCTTTAATGAAATAGTTTGCATTGCTTTTCACCTTCTGCCATGAGTAGATATTACTTTGAAAGTTCAACGAATTAAAGACAATGGCTTAAAATCTGTAAAAAGAAAACTTTCTTTAAATTAATTATTTATTAATTAAGTCTGCAGACTTCATTCTGGTGATAATGTTATCCATTACATTATTAGCATGATGATCTTTAAATGGGATGATTTTGAAAGTGATTTCAAAGAATGAACAAATTCCAATTTGACTGACTTTGGATTTGAGTATGATATAGGTATGCAATTTTTCTTTGCATTTGCACCGTTTCATTCAATAGAAACAATTTATGGCTTTATCAGGCTGCATAATTTTTATGAACAGATTTTAGAAGGATAACGTCAGAGGAAATGCTTGTTACTTCTTCGAATGAATTTGTAGAGATACACCGGCAGTATTATTAGCGTATTTCACAGTAAAAAAAGAATAAAAAATATGACGAAATTCTAAGGGAATCTGGAAGTATTAAAATAATTACTTTATCTAGCAAATTGTAAAAAAAATACGTAGCATATGAAACTGAATTGGGTCTTTCCATGCTAAAATGTGTATTCATATAAGACTAACCAAAAAACACAACTTCACCTTAATGCGGCGCATTAGAACTTGCATTATGAAGATATATGAGGCGTTAATAGACTGTCTGGGGCGCGGGGTACGTTCGCTACTTTTTCGCAGACGGACAGACACCATGGTCACATAAGCCTGGCGTAGGCTAAAGTAAGGAAGTAATGGAGCGCTGCTGGGCAGAACATATTTATCATGTTAAAATGTTAGCATAAACTAGCTAAACAAGCCGGTATTAGGAGAAAAACACCGAGGAGTTGATAAAAGGCTTTTGTTAGCCACGTTTTTAGGAGAATCATTTCTCTCAACAAAATTAAAAAATGTCATAACTTCAAATTTGAAAAATTTAAGTTTTCGGTATATTATATTCTACTCAAGCACAGGTTAAAAAACAAAAGACAAATTTACAAATTACCGAGAAGTCGTTAGTCTTTTCTATTGGATGGGCGCACACCTCTACACTTTCTGGTGAATGAATGGCGTTTAGGAGGGAAATTGTCAAATTGCAAGTGTGTGGACCCTACCTATATTACTCTGTACCAAAACGGTAACCAAATTTTAAAATAGTTTACTACTTCATAGTCATAGTCAATGTAAACCGTTTCCAATTATTTAATTTCCAGCATTTTTAACGGAGGCTTATAATTCATACTAGCTTTGAACATCGCCTAACGGCGGCTTTTGTTTGTTGTCCGCTTCCTCGACTATCGTTTGTAGGTTTAGGATATATTATTACATCTCGTTTTAGTTAAACAATTATCAGTACATTAGTTGCGTCAAATGTTACATCAAGCTTAACGTAGTACATTTCAGCGGATTCTACTTAACAACAAGCTATTTCAGCATGCTAGAATATATCGGGATTTCAACCGTGCTTTATTCCACCATGTACATTCTAACAGAGAAATATTCTCTATATAAGACGCGTCTTCTTGTTTTTTTTTTCTTTGCTGCAGGATGGCTACTGCGATCTCAGAAAAATGTAAAGTCTTCACAAAACTAATTTTCACGGATTTGTCATTTGACATCATAACCTCAATTTCCATAGGATTAGAGTTTCATTAAAATACACTTAATTTATTTTTTTTAAAAAGTGTTTACATTGGTTAGGTATTTTGATAAGCGTTTTTGCGTTTTTCAACCAATGTACGCCTAAGTTTTAAGAATGTAAAAGAACTTTTTCAAAAATTGTCTCAAAGCGGCTGTTCAACATGTAAGGCAGTGAGTAGGGATATTGAAAGAGGGACTCATCAGCAGACATGTAAATAAATGAGGGTCGTCTTCTGATTTACCTCTACGCTATTGGGAAACCTTTTCAGATAATTTCCAAGTCAACGAACTGTAGCTCAATGGTGAAAGAGCGTCTCCCCGGATAGGAGAAGATGTGGGTACGAATCCCACTGGTGGCCTTCTTTTTTTCTGGCATTTCCACATCAAGTCCTTACAACTACTGAGCCAACTCTGGCCCACTAAGTAATTGTGAGGCAAACTTATATTTAAAAAACAAACACTTTTCTTAATTTGTTTCCAGACAAAATAATTTTTTTCAAAACAAACGTTCTAAAACCTAAAATTTTAAAATCTTGAATTACAATTTTAAAAATTTGAGTTTAACAATGGATACATTACCTCTTACCAAATCTCAATTCCATGCCTTCAACTTTAATAACAATTTTTACCGTCAACAATTTAAGCAATGAAGTGCTAAATTTATTTTGATAACCTTGGGATTTCTAACTAACATAAAAATTAATAAATTGCTAGCTTAGTGGTAACTTTCTCTTTCTTTTTAATTTTCAAGTTAGCTAACTAGTATGATAATTTGAAAGTCTGTGGAAGCAACCTTAAATCCTCTGACTAGGATTTAGACGCATTTAGTTACTATATAAAACCGTGCAACAAAGTAAAGTACGAGAGCGCTTTAGTCTCAAACTGTTAAGTTTATTAGCTAAAGCGTTTTGAAGAACATGCCTCTGCTGCACATAGGGTATATCCTTGTATTTTACATTGCTCAAATGGCTTTGGGAGTAAAAGAATTTTCCTTGAAGGTTAGTAATAGTACTATTACATATGCATTATTATAATTTACAAATTTTTAAAAAATTAATTTTTTTAAGTAGGAAATGGAAGCTTTAGTTGAAATGGCATAGAGGTTGTAGTCAGTGCGGAATGGGTGACCAGCATTCCTAGCGCCGTTTACAACATCCAAGAGTAAGTGCATTTTCAAGATGATTAATCGGAACGCTTTGCTAAACTGAGTTGTACACTTGCATGCTATAAAATAATGCAAAAGATATATCGATATTAGATTTACATCTAAATTTGTCACCAGAAATCATTTCGAAGCTCATCAAAGTGTATTGCTAAACGACGAAGAAGGATCTGTAGAAAAACTCAGGCTGAAAAAAGTTTGGAGTCGGGAAATTCAGAACGGCGCACAACTAAAAGTTGATAGCTATCCGGATAAGGTTGACAAAGAAACCTTGCTGTTTTGGTTTGTAAGAACATGTATTTATTTAATAAATAAGTTATACAAACAAGGTGAAAAAAATTACTTCTCCGTTTCATCGTCTTTTTTTATTGTTTAGATTCCCTTTTCTGATCAAATTACAAAAACTGTAAGTACATCCAGTTGCAGAAATCGCTCTACTAATGTGCTACATTTAGAAAATTAACCTGTGCCTCCTACAATTTCTTAGGAATCAGCCTATCCTAAGACATTATCGTTCACAGTCTCTGCTTTTGCTAGGAATTGGGAAAGGACACTAAAGCAAAGCAGTGATGCTGGCCTGGAAATTGTTATTTTACCTGATAGGTACGGAATTTTTTGCAAAACAAGTAAAATTTAAAAGTAAGCAGTACAGTAAAGTTAGTTACTCTAGGTCGTTGATAGTAAAATTGAGATAGCAATAAAGCCTACTACATGACATATGGTTGTAAAAGTTTACAGTGCTTTTCTGCTACTTTCCATTGTTATAACATTTAATTTGAGCAGTAAAATTGGCTTGCGAATGAAGAGGCACGAATTCTTCTTGGGAAATAGACAGGACTTGGGATACGATGTATTTAACAAAGTAACAATCAAGCCGAATTCACGCAAAAATCAAGACTTGAGAATTAATTTCAAAAGCAGAATTTACCTATATGTGAAGCCATTTGTAAATTAAATTCCTACTATTTAACAATTTTCAATAAATGTTATCAAACTATACAAAAATTTAACATTTTGTTAGCCTAACATTACTCTGCCGACGGAACCCTTTATTTTAGAAGCATGTGGCCTAGATGCAAAATGGAAAAAATTGAGTTTCATGCGAGTTACACTAAAGCCGTAAGTACCATTCCAATAATGTTGATTTGGCTACTTAGCTTGGTTAACTTGAAAGAAAGGAATTTTTACACAGGACCGACGAGGAAGTTCTTCAGGTGTCTTTTAGCATAAAAGAAAAGAGCAAGTATAGTGAATTTCGTGCAAAGATGCTGAAGCTCGGGATGTATGCGGCCTATATGGATTTGGAACTGTTTAAGGAAGAATGGTTGTTTTTCACAGTTCAAAAATATTAATTTATTTGCTACTGATATTTTGTAGAAGAATATAGAAGGATTAGAAGAATCGAATTAATATGACAAAATAAATCGTTTGATGGTACAACACATGAAACACCTTACGTAACAACCTTACAAATATAACATTAGGTGAAAACAAGTCTTAGTTTTGGTCAAGCCAGCAATATTTTCATGATAACACACAATTTAGTCCTGTGCTATTACCAGCCAACCTACCAACATTACATCCCAGCAAATCACTAATTAGAAAATTTTGCCTGTTCGTCAAAGTTGCCACTGTAAAAAATTTAATGTGAGTTTTCTCATCGCACAAAACTTCCAGAGCTATTTGCCACGTAGATTTGTAGTACGCAACCTCAGTAAATGACGCTACTAGTCAGACGCGTTCAAAAAAATGACTAACTTACAGCTTTACGTCTTTAACAGAGTGGTTTTCTGTATTTGTGGAATAATTTACTGCAAAATTGTTGTAATTGCAGGTCAACATGTAAAGGAGAGGGTAGGGATATGTTAGTGAAGGACTCATTAGCATAGATGTTGTCATCAAGCAGGCATAACAGACTATCCGTAACATTATGTTGTTTTACAGGCCCAGTACACAAGGAGAGGACACCAACCTGACTTGAGGTAGGGCCGTAACTTTCGCCTGATAACTGCAGGTGAGTCTATGCAAATGAGGGCAGTCTTCTCAATTCTCACAAAGACCATTGGGAAAACTTTCGGCTAAATTCCATATCCTCGGCCTGTGTATGCATAACCACGTAGGTATGGGCATACATAGTCAGATCCAAGGAAATTCCTTAAGGGGAAAACCAACAATAAAGATTTTTTGTGGGAAATCTGGGGATTTGAACCCCCGTTCTCATGCGTAGTGTAGAGAGATAGACACCCTACACCACTAGACCAACACCGCCAACTAAAACAGACTGAACTCAACTAAACTTAACTAAACTCTAATCAAATTATTAACATGTAGAACCCGCAATTGAAATTTTTCGCACATTTCCCATTTCTATTTTTTTTTTAAATTTCAGATTTCGATTAATCGTTACGTTTCTCACTGTTTCAGAAGGTCTGGGGGAAAAATCGCGAAATAAACTTCTTCATTTTTATCGTTGTGAATACATCTGACCCTTTTTTAGAAAATAGTTGGACAGACGGGACACTTTTACTCGCGAATGAAAAACAAACCCTGGAATCCTGGAATTCGGGTGCAATCAATGTGTTTCGCGTTTTCGTTGCGAATGTCAGAAAATTAGGAAAATTTTACAAAACACGCAAAAAAGGCAAAAGTAATATTTTCCGCGAATAGCATCAGGCTAAAATTTCTATATCACTTACTATTTTCTGGTGATTTCCTAACTTAGGCTCATGGATAACGACACAAAGTTAACCCGAGCAGCACGCGTTTGAATGTTGCCACCTGTATAATGTTTCTTCCTTTTTATTATGTAGTGTCAACTACTTTATGTTTTCGTTCTCTCTGTCCGTCCGTCCGTCCAAGTAGCAGGCATATCTCAGGAACTACTCAACATATCTCAAATTTGTTTGCGGATATAAATTCCTTGCACCTTGAAAAGCGTCATTTAGAGACGACACAAACGAACAGAACTGGTGCTCTCAAATGAAAAGTTTTCTTAAACAAGCAGATCTGGAGTGGTTATGGATCCAGAATTTCTACGACATAGCAATCCTCAGATCCAACAAACAGAACTTTCAGCACAGATTAAGGAAAAAACTGGGTGAAGCTGATTTAGACTCTGCAAAGGAATCCCACTCTATGCCCCACTACTATGGATTGACGGGACACATCTTCTCTGCAAAGTTCTATTTCCTGGAACAACCTCCAAAGTTCGTAGTGACAAGAATCGCTCAGCTGCGACTTTACCACAACACTTTGCTTCACAATGGAAATTGGGTAAACCTCGGATCTTTTCAGGAAGAAGACTGCAGGTTCTGCGGCTCGCGGTTATCGTTTCACCATCCCCTTCCGGAATGTCCCTCAAGCCAGAGAGAAAGAACAAACCTCACACTCGGCCTACCGTTTCCTGCTACAACTGCTTTCCCCCAACTGATTGACTCAATTTCTTCTACGCATCAGGACCACGACACATATAAGAAGTACCACTTTTATATATCCTCGGCTGTAAACAAGTATCTTAATAACTAACTTGTACCGTTTAAAGCATTTCACCTAATTAATCATCGACGTGTTAATTCGTGGGATACTTCTAGCTGTTGACTTTTTATTTTTTTATTTTATTTTTTACTTTTAACGCAAAGCTTGACTAAGCCTTAAAATAGACTTTAAGCACTTTTCTTGTAACACCTTATAAGCAACTGATATTCAAACTGATGTAAACATGTTGATCTTGGGTTCGCCATGTATCAAATAAATAAATGAACAAAATAAATTCCTTGAGCTTCGGCCCAGTTCAAGCTTGTTTATGTTTGACCAGGAGTGACCCCTTGGGGGTCACGGGATATCATTCTTTGACTACATGAAAAATGACCCTTACAAACGTTGTTCCTCTTATAAAGGGGAGCAACACTTGTATAGGAGACTTTTCTCTGTGACCCCGAATGACTCCTTACCTTAAAATGACCTTTCAAAGTTAAATTCTAGTTTTGAATGAAACAAAAAGTTTTAATGGTCCCGAGTGACTAGTGAGAGTGATGCTAAAGCCGAAAGTTTGAAAATAAATTCTCGTCCAAAGAAA
This sequence comes from Bilobella aurantiaca, assembly GCA_021029175.1. Lineage (NCBI taxonomy): Eukaryota > Metazoa > Arthropoda > Collembola > Poduromorpha > Neanuridae > Bilobella > Bilobella aurantiaca. The sequence goes on from VYYI01003746.1 coordinate 8,433, forward strand.
GAAAAGATATTTCATTTCATCTTTAGTAGAAGAAGCTAGGATATAATTTGTGAATGAAGAACTAATTCGTCTGTGGAAATTCACGTTTTCGTTAAGGTTTTCGGTAAAAAGTAGGTACTCAAAAATAGTTGTTTGGCGAGTGAATAGAATACAAGCAATTTTTAACTACATGCACAGTTTTCCCAATTCGAATTATAATTACAGCTTGTGGTATGGTATTAATGCGAAGATCGGTTTCCTAAATTGGCGATTGTTGTTGAAAACTTTAAGTTATTTTATTCTTATTTCTGTTTTCTTACGGTAGAATTTTTACATTATTGCATTATTACATTATTATTAGTCTGGCCTTGGCCGAGGTTGCTAGCGGTTACTAATCGAAAATATTAAGCTTCAGCTTGTTTATTCGGCTTACCCTATAGCGGTATTACTGTTAAAGCACTACTAAAAGGTATGGTAAAGTTTCGTGTTAATTTTGAGATCATGAAAAGCGATTCTAGACCATTTATATTAATTTTCAATTCAAAAAAATGATACGATCAATTAATTGATTACGTGCAAACTATTAGCAGCAAGTTAAACATGAAAGACTCTGGAAGCCTAAAGGAAAACTAGGAAAGTCTACCACAGCCCACAAAAACAATCATATTTAGTTTTTTAGTAAAAATCCGCATTTTAGTAACTAGTAAATCAATCCTGGCATAACTTTGCAAGTTAGGAGAAAGGGGGTAGACGCACCGGATCAAAATTAAGGTAAATTTGCTCAGGTTACCCTTCCAGTGAACCTCGCCAGGCAAGTCACCGTCATTGCTACATTGTCACAATCATATCCTCATTGTTCATATCCTCTAAATGTAAATGTCTAATCACAGAAATACGGACATACACGAGGTCAGGGTCAAGGTAATTTCTGAAGTACAAAACCAACAGTGAAGACGTTTTTTGTGGCTGATCAGGGGATTTGAACCTCCGTTCTCATGTGGATTGAGACAGAAGTTCTAAACCCCTAGACCAACCGCCAAAAAAACTGATCTAAAAAATTAGAGTTCCAGGTTTACGGGGTCGAAATAGGGTAAATTTACAGATTTTTAAAACGGTTGTAGTTTGCTCCGAAGTTTTACCAACCTTTGTCTCCGTAACCTAAAATTTTGAATTCATTTTGATATTTTCAACTTCTTAAGCCTTATGTTTTGTTAAATGTCAGACCCATCATCTCTTTAAAATTTTCTAACTTTTTTTTTATTTCTTGGTGACAAATTCTTCGGATTCATATTCGTTATCAGCACTTTTGAATCAGTCAAATTAAGATTTGTCAACAAAAATCTGGGTAGTTCTAGGAGCAGAAACTGCCCTTTTGACACGTAATGAGTTTTGAAAGCTGACAATTGAGATTGAAAATCTGATTTCAGAATCGTAATCAACATCAAAATATAAGCCAAGCAAGTGTTTCATTTTACTAGGCGTTTTACCATATATAAGCCATACCTTCAAATCTGCAGGAAGTATATTAAGTTGTTAGATATTTGCATGTTGCTGGCCAAATAGTGTTAAGAAAGTTGATGGCCTTGACACGCTTTGGGAGTCTCAATTATATATTGACCAGGTAAATACAGCCTCCAATTACCGTCTTGCTTCGTTTTTGTCCGTATAAGTATTTGTAAGCTTTTTTCTAAGGCAGTACAAGAAGAAAGTACTTTCATTTCCTAAATTATTCAGTTACTTACGGTTAATTTAATTGGTACTGAGAGGGGACAATGATATTCACAATAATTTTTATATCCCGAAATCGCAATTATGTTCACGCTTGGCCAATTTCAAAATCAAGTATCCTGAATTTAAATTCAGAAACAGGATAGAAAGGGCCTGTTAATATTTCAGGTTTCTATTCCTGAATAAGCTTAGCTGTATCAAATTTTTAAAATTCAATATAACCCTTTTGATATCCTAAAAAGTAAACTCAACATCTAACGCACTAACCCATCAGGTATTTTTATTTTTCATAAATTTCTCACCAACTTGATTAATTCCTTTGGCGATTATTTCTTAGCAATGTATACTATTAACTTTATTGTATTATTCCACATTATTGCAAAGCAAAAAATACACGCCACTATAATCACTGAAGCAACTACAAATCTATTTAATTCCTTTAGCAATTGCGAAGTGATAGCAGTATTTAAGCCAAACACAAGTATGTTGAACTTTAATCGTATTTCATACGTCCCTATAACACTCCTGTACTACAATTCAAACAACTTGAATTCCATCGCGGAAACAATGAACCGTCAAAAATTATCAAGGCGTCTTTTGTGTCATTTAATTACAATTGGATTCTACCCGGTAAAGCAAAACTTGGAATACCTGCATGCTCATTTTTGGTGGCTGGTAGACTGCGAATTTACCAAGAATCGCGTGGGTATTCCATATTGTCGTGGATCAGCATCTCATTTTATTTTCGTCTATACCGACACAAAACCTATGATGCAAATCGCTCAAAAAATGCACACATTTAGCACACACTTTCAACTGTGCCTTGCGGATAACAGGATTGCGCGCCTACATATGGTTGCTCAAGTTCCATGTGACACAACACTGCTAACAAATTTCTCAACCTCGCTATTGGAAACGGAGAGACTCAAAAATGTTCTACGGCTTCATCACATTGCGCTAAATAGCAATTGTTATCGTCAGTTTGTGATGGACGCCAAATATTTCATAACTCCCAAATTTTACAATTACGAAAGCATCCAAGTAATGGGGAAAAACAAGGGCCTTATTTCAAAAAATGAAGAATTTGTAATAGTAAATGTATTCCAAACCCTTTGGCGTAATAGTAGCGAAATATTTATACATCTTTACAACTTTACTATCAGTGAAACTCAGCGACAAGACGAAAATTCAATAGTAAGAATAAGAACTGACTACACTACACCGTACACTATTGGAGACAATAGACATGGCAAAAGTTACCACATCGTCGTAAAGGAAATGTCGTTCAACTTCTTAACATGTGATGGCGCTAAATCTTATTACTCGTTTACCATTTACTTACAACCATTTAGCAAGGAAATTTGGATTGCGCTAATTGTACTTAGCGCAATAGCATCAATTTTAATGTACATTATATTTGGTAACAGAAAC
>VYYI01003747.1:0-11570 GCA_021029175.1 Bilobella aurantiaca
TACCTTTTTTCATTTCAATTCAATTTGAGGTCTAAAGAAGTGAAATATGGAGCAACCCCTCCTGTTTTGCCACTTTATTTTCATAAGGTGAGTATGGATATTTCCCTTCTCCGAATCGACCAAACAGGACAGTGTAGTACCTGGAGCATGAATTTCCAGCGTCAGGATAGAATTTCAGCGTCGTCCCATCCAGCATGTTATGCTGGAATTTTAGGGAAGAAAGTCATAACTCTCCGCTGGCTGTCCTGCCGGAGTCGGGGCGTAGTGGTGGTAATGGTCTCATTTCTAAAAGGAAGAACTCCATTTTGAACGCCGCCTGAATTCAGAACACCTTACTTTCTCCAATAAACGAATCAGGCGGAGAAAGGGCGCTTTCTCCTACCAAAAATTCCTCGTTTCCGTTTGCTTTTCTTCCTAAAATGAGTCTCCAAAACTTTGGGACCACTAAAAGCGTCCCTTCCTTCTCAATTATCCAAAGGAAGGGTTGGGACGAATCAATAGCGTCCCTAGGGCACACACCAATATCATGTCTCCTCTATCGAATTATTCAACGGGGTTTTTTAGAAGAAAAATACCTCCTAAAAATAATGAACACTGGTGGAAAAAGTAGAGGAAAGCAAGAAAAAAAAAAGCTTTGATGCAACTTCAATGTCCATGTCGAACGAATCTGCACGAGAATAGCACTTAAATTGACACGAGGATGCAAATTCAAACTGAAGAAAATGCATAAAATAATCTGTAAACACAAAAACACACAACAATCTAATTTATCTTAATGGAAAGCCTTCAATTTTTACTAAAAAAATCTCTTGGATGCAACTTCAAACTGAAGGAAATGCATACAATCATGTGTACGCCCCTAAAAATATACATGAAACACACAAAAACACACAACAATCTAATTTATCTTAATGAAAAGCCTTCAATTTTTACTAAAAAAAATCTCTTGGATGCAACTTCAAACTGAAGGAAATGCATAAAATCATCTGTAAACCCCTAAAAATATACATGAAACGCACAAAAACACACAACAATCTAATTTATCTTAATGAAAAGCTTTTAATTTTTACTAAAAAAAAATATTTTTAAAAAAATCTCTTGCTGGCTATCGGCTTGATTCCCATTCGATATTGGCCGTTTAGTCCTTCCGATATAATATCGAATTTCCTAATGCACAAAAATATAGTATTAGTTGGAAGAATCCTTGTGTAAAAGGAAAAACGACACAAAATTTGAAATTTTAGGAGTAATTATTAAAAAAAAATTCTTGAAAAAGTAAAAGTGAGATGTTGATGTAGTCAAAGAAGAATGAGTTTGCAATTATAAAAAGTAGAAGGCCGTGTGTGTGCGTCTGGGAAGTTCATGAGAGGCCTTCCTTGTGTTTAACTCACAAGAAGGTGTCGAAGGCCGTGAATAAATAGTCCTTCCTTGAGAAGTGCATTTAGAGCATAGCCAAAGCATCTTCCTTAAAAATGCTTTTGAAGCATTGTCTTCATTAACCAAGCATAAAATGGTGCTTTTGGAGCATAGAAAATTGTCTTGTGAAGTCTAGCACTTACTTCAACTTTTGATTTACCTTGATTTTGCCTTCAATGTTTTACAACCTCCTTCTTTGTCTACTGGAAAGATGAATGGAGTGGAAAGTTTTTTTTTTCCTGACAAAATTGGATATTGGATTGGAACTTCCTCCCAAGCCAAATATTTACTTTCACCAACAGAATTTTTATGAGATTTTCAAACAATTTTTTTTTCAGTTTTGAAATTTTATTTTCTGTTTGCCGTCTGAACAAGGGAAGATAGAAATCAGAGCAACAGTCAATGTATGGGCGGAGCAGACGTCAATGCTCCCATTTTTTTTTTCATTTTAACTTTTCAACTTTCACAATGGGAGTTATTATTTGTAGCAAAATTACTTTCTCTTTTCGAGTTATTAACAAGTTTTTGCAAAGCATTAATTTGCTCACGCAAAATGTACATAACTTAACATGTAATAACATTTGCGAACGCAATGTAGTTGTAACTGAATTTTCTAAAGCAAAATATTTGTAAGTTAATTTCCTGACTCAAAAGGTGTGCTTTTAATTTACTACCACAAAATCTAACTTAATTTTCTAGCTCAAAATGTTTATAATTTGCTAAAAAACGTTGTTTTTTTTCAGGATTTGAAAATGAAGCTAAGACTAATTCACTCATGTATGGTCCTCGGCGTTCTGGCACTGCTTTTCTGCTACTCGGCATTTCTTACCGTACCTCAATTTACAGATGACAACACACTAACGAAGGATGAAGGTATGCAATTGACACTTTAAATGTTATTAAAATATGATAAAAAGTTTATTGGAATATATAAAATTAAATCAAAGTAGATTTGAAGAAGGCAGGGAGTTGATTTACTGTTAAAAATTCAGGTGAAGGGAAGCGATCCGATGGAATGGGCGACCTTGAGCAGTCCCAGCCGCCCCTCTCAGCGCCGAATATGGGCGACATTTCAAAAGAGCCTCCCCCAGCGGCGCAAGACTCTGTCAAAGAGCCCAGCATCCAATCTCAGCAGCCGCCCGTAATAAATTCAGGTAATACAATTGAAATTAGGTTTTCTTGTTATTGGTATTACTCAATTATTGGCAAGGGTTGAAAAAGTGAGCACACGAAGGGTGAATGATTAAAAAAACTGTCGTGGTCCTTTTATTTTTCTTATGCAAGACCGTGGCACTATGGCCTAATTTTGGTCATCTTCTTTTGCAATCAGTCACTTTAGCATTAGGAAGCAATCAAGAAGGGATTCAGGTGAGGGGACGGCATTCAATGCGCCCTTTGTCACAACCGGAATGATCATGAGCTCAACAGCTTCCTAACAAGCCTAATTTACCTTTCATCCCTAATTTGTGGATTTACTTAACTTCCTCATTAACTTCCTTTCAGATGAGCCACCAACGGCCGACGACGGCCGAAGGCGAGATCGGGACACACGGAGTCAGACCGTGGAACTTCCGCCGAGTCAACCCCAAGCCCCGCCCACTCAGGCAAAAACCACGCCCACTCAAATGCAAATCCAGCAACCCACCTTTCCCCCAACTCGAGTCTTCTACGAACCCGGATTTTCCTACCCCAATTCAGCGATCTGTCCCAACGACGGAGAGGACATTCGCCTATTTATTATGGTCATGTCAGCTCCGAACCACTTTGCAGCCCGAGAGGCCATTCGCCTAACATGGGCCCACTATGGCCAACGCTCAGACATTTCCATTGCTTTCCTCATCGGTGAGTCAACAACGGTTAATTAAGTTGCACATAATTTGCACGATAATTGACGCATGGCAATTCAGGAATCCAGGATCTTGAAATCCTTGGGGTCCAAACCTCACTTTGCTCTATTGCGCCTTCAAACCAGTTTCAATAAAATTGAGCATGACCTCCGTGGCCCTCTTTTACGTTCATACATACGTGATTTTTTCCTTTTAAGAGTCACTAATTATGCGAGAATGTCTTCCTTGTAGTTTTAACGGTTTTTTGTCTTTACGCGCCTCTACGCGCAGGAATGACTAATTGTCGTGAGGTCATTGGGTTGGGTCCGGGTAACAAGGTCCGGATTGAATATAAATGTAAAATCTCCAATACTTGTCGGCGGTCTTTTGCATTTACAATATGAATTTAATACAACTATTTCTGAATGAATTAAATTAAATTTGGTTAAAAAAAATTTCAAACTTTTTTCTTAACTTTTGAATAGGCCGTAATATTGAGGATAAGGCCCTGGAAGACATGGAAATCGAGAAGCATCTATTCGACGATCTCATCATTGCCAATTTCATTGATTCCTATGATAATCTCACGCTCAAAACAATTGGGATGCTCGACTGGATCGAGACCTACTGCAACCAGTCGCAGTTCATCCTCAAAACGGACGACGACATGTTCATCAGTGTCGTAAGTCACAACAATAAAATACCATAAACATTCTCTTAGAAGCCTGAGCTCCATATGCTTCCCATGTTCGATTTCAAACGGTTCCTAAAATCTAAACAAGAAGCTCTTTCTCAAAATGCAAACTAATTGTTAAGTTAAAAGTTATTCAATTCTATGCTAAATTATGTTTGGTTTATTTTTCAGCCCAATGTCCTCAGCTTCATCCGTCGCATTGAAGTTAGTACAAATTGTTCAATTAGCAGTGAAGGTTGAAAGACTTTAAATGGGATATTTAATTAACAATTAACTAACTTTTTAACCAGGCTGATGATGCGAAGGAGGGTAAAATCTATGGGCGTCTAGCCAAGAAGTGGAAACCAGTTCGTAGTAAAAAATCGAAATACTACATTTCCTTTCAGCAGTACAAGAAGGCCGTGTATCCAGACTTCACAACGGGACCTGCATATCTATTCCCTACCAGACTAGCCTCAAGCCTACTCGCCAAAGGTAACACTGTAAAACAATTTTTTTTTAATGTAGAGCAAATTTTCAATGTATTTTTGAATTTTTGCCAAAAAAAATTGGAATGGAAATGAAGGCCGATTGCAGCAATAATTTTTATTTAGCAATTATTTTTAGTTTATAAAAAAATATATAGCAAATAGAAAAAAGCCACTTTTCACTTCTCTGCTTTCACTTCGAGAACGGAATAGTTTTGGAGAAAAGTGAAAAGTTGTATTTGTGAAAAGTATTTGTAAAAACTTGACCTTCAACAAATAATCAAGATATTGAGACACTCGTATTATTTTTTCCAGGCCTGGAGAATACTTATTTAAAATTAGAAGACGTGTATACGACTGGAATCATCGCTCAAGAGCTTGGGATTCAGCGAGTCAACGTTGGTGATTTTGCAAATAAGAAAGTCAATTTCCATAAAACGGGCTTCTGTGCCCTCTCGCACCTCATTTCCATGCACATGGTCGCTTTCCATGAACAGTTTGAGCTCTGGAAGAAGCTCCTCGACGGGCGTACCAAATGCAAAATCGTTTACCAAACGAAAAGCGTCAAAAAGCCTCCAGCACTCATCAAAAAGTCGTTAGAGAGTACGTCAACTGGAATCACAGTCAGAACCATTCCAGCCGCTTAACTTTAGGTTTCGGTGCTTAGAGCCATGTGTTCCGTGACATGACATCAACCCATGTCACCACTATTAGTCATAAGGTCAGCCCAATGGAGTCTCGACTTTTACCGAGGGGTCATAGGTCAAGGTATACGTGACGAGTGACGCGATCCGTAGTGGCCCGCGCAGTATTTTTTAAATTGCTCAATAAAAATTATCCCAATGACATAAGGTGGCAGGGCGCCTCTTCCTAAGTGAGTTCAGAAGAGCTTCTTTTTTTTTCAAATAAAAAAATACCCTAGGACCGGAAGCAAATATTTGAATTTCGTAATTTTGAATGTGCGTTCAAAATTTTTCAAAACTGAAAACTCGCTCCTGATAATTTATGGATTCAACAAAAAACTATAAAGCTTGTGGCTTTGGGCTCTTTAAACCGTCCAACCAGCAAAGAGTCCTTGTTTAGAATAATTTTAATTGTCCTACAGTTAATTAAGTTAAACACTGTTAGTTATAAAGTATTTAACGAAAAAAAAAGCTATAAGCCAACCAAACCATAGACTGCGTTTCTCTAATTTTATTAGTAACGAATAAAAGGAGAGAATTTGAATAAAAAAAACTGAGAATTACGGTAGTTATTCTTGATTTATTAATAATTAAGCAATTAAGCAAACCTTGGGTTGCAGTTAATGCGGATTCAGAGTCAGAGGAACACTCACTGGGTGAAAAATATAGTCCTTAATTTTTGCGCGACTACTCATTGTAATCCATAGTTTTAATAAATTCGACAGCCGAACAGAACTGTGTCCACCAGTACTCCTCCTCTCCCGTCATTTTCCTCCCATAGAAATTGTTGACGTACTGAATTGTTGAAAGAAGCGCCGGTGGATTTGACTGCAATAACAAAAAACAGATCGATAAACAATCATAATTGATGAAATTATTGTTGATTAAACCAGTTTGAGATGAGCTCTGAATTTTAACTGTGACAAGAGAAAGCTGACCTTGATCATGACATAAACGAGAACAGGTACAAAGTCATCTGCTGCCATTGCCTTCTCCGCCGAGGTTGAAAGAAGGCTTAAAATTAGGGAGCATGCCCTTAGAACACATCTCAGCTTGTCTGAGGCAGTTCGATAGGCTGACAACATTCGAAGTTCCCGTTGAGCTGGTGGCCATGGACATTCGCTAAGGTGAGCCTTTGGGATGCGGAGGTCTTTGTGACTGGTGGTAACCACTTGGCCTAGCCTTGAAATGTGTTCTCTCAGCACACTATTACAATAAATCAAAATCATACACAAAAATCGAAACTCAGGACCATGGAGGAGTTAGTATTGCATTTTGTCTCTATCTCTCGCTCTACGCTTCTTTGTAAATACTTTCTTAAATAACTGTAACTTTTCTTTGTAAAAAACAATGTTTTGTAAACTAAACAAAACTCTAAATTAGTCTTAAGCCAAAAAGGATTCTATAATGTTGAAACATCCCATTTGCCTTTGAATACACGTTCATCAAAAATTAAACTACTTACACATCCCGATGTACGTCCACTTCTCCATTCGGATGAAGTGCATAGGAGTAGACATGTGTCACAAGATACTGTTCCAGTGCTTTTTCAAGCGTTTGTATTTGCGGTTGCGTTAGTTCGTGTCGATTGGATAAGAAAAATGCGAGGCGTGAGGATAGAAATGAGTCCAATAGTTCCATTTTCTCATCTATTGTTTTTGAGCTACGGAATGCAGTAATAAATCCATCAAGGAGAGATTCTTGGCCTGGTTCTTCGAGACGTAGTCGAATCCACTCTGTAACTAAATAGTGCGTGTACGTCTCCCCTTCGTGTCGACTCCGCTCCAGTCCACGCTCCAAAAAGTTTACGGTAGAAAGAAGTCCTTGCTTAGCACGAATCAAGTAAGAAATATAGTCACTCCTCCGCCGGTAGTCGTCTCGTAACTGCCTTACTACTTTCTTGCAACCGTCGACTCCCAATTGCTGTACAGTGCGAATCGCTTCTTGCAGTTGAGCGGCAGTAACATTATCGGCCCGACTTATTGCGCTCGCTACCTCAATCCTCAGAATGTTTACTAGAGCAATGTCAATGGTAACTCCTGCTAGACCGCATCCATCCTGTCACACAAATTGGGAAAACCAATAAGCTTTGATAATCGGCACTTAGGTTTCGCTTTAAACGTTTAAAAACAAAATAGGTTCAGTACCTGAACAAGTTGCAAGTCACAATTTCCAAGGACCGAACGTAACTTTTTCCGCGCATCTGATGCTAATTCTGTACGATTAAACTTGACCGACTCCTTACGTGGAAGCAGTGGAGATGATCCGGAGCCAACATTAATTTTAACATCTCTGGGCGGCGGAAACACGGGAAGACTAAATCCAGAGTCAGTGAGACTCGGCTTCCGACGATATTTGGCCAAAATATCGTCCGAACTTTCACTATAGCCTGTGAAATGCAATTCCAAACAATTTGACAATCAAATGAAATTCCTCAGCAAAATAGAAACATCCTAAGTAAAACGCAGGATACCTTGAGCAACAGGAATTTCTTCGGAGAAACTTTTTCTCATCTTTGGTACAGCTAGCGACGGATTCTCTGGCATGCGGTCCGCCCAGTCAAATCGATCCTCTCCTCGAGCTTTTCTTCCCACCCTTCCACGAAATATTTTGAAATTTCGGAAAAATTTCTTTGTTCTCCCCGGTTCCTCATCGTACCGATCTCCTCGTTCTGCAGTCTTGTCAAATGTAATAGTCTTGGGAATTAGCGGAGTCCGAGATGAAGTCACACTGGAAGTGTTCGGAACCGCAGCGGTGTTTGATCCCGCAGCACCCATATCGAGTCCATGTGGATCCTTTGATCTGTCACCTCCTCCGGCACGGTCTCCTTCTACTTCCATTGGTAGGGTAACGTCATTTCCTGAAGTGGAGTCTGCTGGTACAACGGCGTGGCCGGTTGGGGCATCCTGCACGATAGGAAGTTCTCCAAATAAAAGGAGGTCAATCGGCTGTTGTTGGGCTGGATATAATCCTAATCCTCTACCACCTTCAAATAATTAAATATTTTTTTTATTCTGAGATTTTCCTTAGATAGTGCTATTTTGAAAAAAAAATGTAGAGCTACAAGGAACTTTTAATACTCTTATTTTCCTTACCCGAAACAGAACTTCTTGGTGTATCGTCCACAACTGGTTCAATTTCCGATCTTCCCGTGTCATCGCTCCTTGCGACGCTTCCTGTCTCCTCTGTATCAAAGTCGTGAAGCCTCTCGATGTCACTGGCAGCGACATCCGTGCTCCATGCCTCGGACATGCTTTCCCCACCCGCTGAAGCATCTATTGAGGCTCTGCTGCTTTGATTTTGTTGATCAGGCGGAAGAGGCAGAAGTAACCGACCTTCCCCGCCCATTTCACTGTCACTGGCCAGGACGTCGGTTGACCAAGTGTCACTCACAAGCGAAACAGTTTCGTCACCACCAAAGAGCTTCTTGATCTCAAATTTACAAAACTTATCATCGATCTCCGATCGGGCCTGCTTCGACGGATTGCGCCGCTCGTGAAGATTTAAGTTATTGATATTTGGCGGATTAAGATTGAGATTATTGTTATTTGGTGCCAATTGGGCAGCCCCTTCCTCCTCCATTGCTTCATCTCGTTGCTCTGCATTATTTGCATTATCAGCCTCAACAGCGCCCTCGGCTTCCTCGTCTGCTTGACTTAGCGGCGTATTTCTCCCAGAGACATTCGGACTTCCCCGCCCTGAGACGTTGGCAGACATCATATCCGACAGGTTGTCATTTTGATCTTCGAGTTCAATTGAGGAAGAAACGCTATGAGTGGAGGCTGCTTCTGAAACAGCTTCCAAATTGTCACTTGTGCCTACGAAAAAAATTCACTGAATTACTATCAGTTTACCCTCGCCAAGTTGCCAAGTATTTTTATGATTTAGGTCAATATTCAGGGATGTTTTCGATAACCTTACCAATTGAACCTTCGTCTTGCGAAATTGAAAATCTTGTCCGCTTTTCTCCTGGTAGACTTCGATCTTCCTCGGCGTCCACTTCGTCCAAGCCTACCAGCGAATCGTCCTCCAGAGAACCCTTCTCGTCCTTCCTGTTACTTTGCACTTCCGATTCGGGCAACATTCCCACCCATTCCCATCCCTCATTTGTTATGGGAAACACAAGAACCTGCACAGGCGGTTTCCTTGATTCACTTTCACTTTCACTTGGTCCGCGACCGTCTAAATTGAATTAAGAATAATTTAACTAAAAAAATTATATTTGCCCTTACTTATGAATTAACAAATACAAATATTTTCGCCAATCCAAAACTGTTAAGGCATATAACCTTTTCGCAAAAGTGAGGACGCCCTTCCGTTGGGAAGAAGGCTTGTTGGCCTATGTGATGGAGACGTGGCGGAGGATGGGTTTGGCGATACAGAACGCAGCACAGTGGTCGGAGAAGGTCTAGGTGACGGAGGTGGTAGTGACTCAGATACAGAGGAAGAAAGTTTTACTAGTAGTGGCCAAATCTCGATTTCAGTCAATTTCCCATTTCGTTCTAGCAGGAGGAGCGTTTCTTTGAACCAGGCGAAAAGAGGAACAAGTTGGTTCTCTGGAAGAAGAATTGTTCTGCGGAAGAGGGACGACAAGCCTTGATCTTCGACTGACACATTTTCCATTGTAAGAATGGTATCAAGCACGGTTCCACAGATGGCCTGATTTACAGATCATTAAAACTTTATCAACTAAATTATAACGGTTTGCTTACAGTATCAAAGTAGGAAATGTATTCCGCTAAGTGCTGTGGATGAGGTTCGTGAGGAAAGAGAGCAAGCGCTTGCAGTATTGTAGCCACTTGGGACAAAATATGTCTTTCCTGCGTTCCAACGGGTGCATCTGTGACTCCGAACGGTTCTGGATTGGTTACAGCAGGGCAAATAAAAAGAGCCCAGATGAGGTCAGTGCAAATGATACGCAACTCTTTCTCTTGTAGTGACGCACTTAATTGTTGATGAATGGACTGAATAAGCCACGCCAATCCTAGGATGTAACAAGTCAGTTGTATTTTTTAAAGACTTCCACGCCGTAACTTAAAATTTGATTTGTCCCTCACCCGTAGGAAACGCATGTATGTTGTGGAGAATGCTGTCAAGAAATAATTTGGTAAGGCAGGCCATTTTCTCGGTGCGATCTAAAATGGCTATGTCTTTGTTTGCATTGGAACCAAAGGTTGAAAGTGATACTTCCATGGAAAGAGGCGTGGTAGGAGATATAGTGGTTCCAAGCTGAAGAAGTTCAGGCGTCGACAACAGTTGCGTTACTGGATGGTGAAGCGCTCCAACCAGAAATAAGCGAGCTGATGGAATTGTTTCTGAAATTAGTCTAAACAGCGAACTAAACGCAGTTGACCCTTGACGTAGAACTCGACGAGGGCTTTCAGATCCAACCACCTGAGTGAATTAGAATAACATTAATTTTATTAATTATTTATTCTATAAATTTGGACGCGCATAAATAAATAAATCCTAGTTATACCTGCATTCCAGCCAAAACGCTCAATAATTTTAAGTGAAGTGCTCCATCACCTGGCAATGGACCGCCAACACCACCTAAATATTATTTAGATTAAAATATGACATGAGCCGAGACTAATGCAACGGATACCACCGAAGTCCTCACAATTCATTTAAAAAATTACCGTATACGTTAATAATTGCTTGTAAAACTTGTCCAGATGAAACGCCGCTAGGAGTGCCTTGATCTGCGATAATCGGAATGAGATGCTGCTTCTCCCTTTCATATGTAGTTATACACAGGCCGACAATGTCGGGATGTGTCCGTAGAAGAATTAGAAGCTCCACGTAGGAGTGATAATAACGCTGAGGGATAAATCGTTGCGCTTCTACAAGTTCTAGACCGATTTCATCCCCCGTTGACATTCCCTCTGAGTTTGAGACATATTCATTTGAGAAGGGCGACTCGAGCTGACCTCTGCTCAAGTTTTCCAATGTGAGGCGATGCTGACCCGTGAGCCAGGATTGTTGTAATAGATTCGTACAGAGGAGCTGTATCTACAACACAACAATTCAGCGATTATTAACAAAATGCTAATTATTAATTGAATTGACAGATCGAAAAGACAACTCATCATACCTTCTTATTAAGGCCCTCAATCTCCCGTCGCTCATTGGCAATAAATAATTTCTCATATTTCAACTTCTTCACCAACTCGCCGAGGTCAATTTTTGATGAGTTCATTTTCTACTTATAATATTAAAAATAACAATTGACCGACCTATGACCTACTTAATTAAATTTGTGATTCTCAATTAACTATCTGTCAGCGCATGGAGCTATAGCGTAACAATGGAAATGGAGCCGTGAAGTGACTCATGCAACGCACCAATTAAGGTGAATCGTTTAGTTTAATTAACAATTGTCAATTAATTTAACACTTGAAAAGTAAAAAATGTTTATTTCCTTCCTCCCTTTTTCCCTTTAAATATTTTGTTTTTGTATTTAGGCAACAAAATGTCAGCT
>VYYI01003748.1:0-11570 GCA_021029175.1 Bilobella aurantiaca
TACAACTCTGACACGACGTCATTCGACTCTGATGAGGATGGACTGGAGGATGAAGAGGAGCGGGAGCGACTTCTATGACTCTTCCCTATCGTCAGCAGGCTCTCTCCGGATCTTATCTCCTCCTGTCTCTCCCTATATTGTACTTGTACAATTTTCATGTCTCGTCTCCTCCTCCTCCTCCTCCTCCTTTTCCCCTCCCCCGCCGCTCCCTCCGGCGTCCTGTCCCTCATCTTCTCGCTACCACACTCTCCGCACACACACCCGATTTTCTCTCCATTTCCCCGACGAGCTCGACGCAAAAATGATCGAGGAGGACGTGGGAGTGGGGGAAGGGGTCATGCGTCGAGCTGAGCCCGCCGCCAGCCTCTTTACCTCATTTTACACTCTGTACTGACTGTACTGTGCCACTGTAAGGAGGGAGCAGTTCCGCTTCGGAGACTCTGCCTCCCGCTCCCTGGAGAGGAATGACTCAATGGAGCTTGCGGTCCCATTCCCAACGCCGCCGAAGATACATGGAAGTGATCCGCAGGTCGGGCCGGAACTGTTAGTCACACACGGTCGGTACACATGCAAACACGGACAAACATCTTTCTCCCCCCAAGTACCCGAAAGTCAACTCAAGTGCTCCTCCAAAGAAGATCCGTCCTTTGCGAGAAGTCAATATGGACGAGAGAGAGAGAGAGAGGGGGGTGGGGAGGAATATATGTCGGGGTTTGGAGAGCGGATGCACAACTGGGAGGAGGATGTGTAAGTTGTTTACGTTGTCGGGAATGAGAAGGTGACATGGAGCGGGAGAATTTGAGTCCTTGGAGAATATAGTAGGGCGGATGGAGAACCTCTCCCCCTACCATTATCAAGCCTAACGGTCAATATGAGCCTAAGCCTCAATCATCGTAGTGGTTACAATGCAATCATCCCGAACACCCTTCGAAGGAAGTTTGTTGGTGTGGCTCCGAGCATGCAGACGGAATCCCGTAGACCCCGATCCGAATGAGGGTGAGATGTCCGGAAGGCGATGGAGAAAAGTAACCGAGGTGAACTCCTCCGCATAACTGTGCGGAAGGACAGATTTTATGAGGAATGATCAAGGGCGGGGTGATTTATCAGGAGGAAAGTTGTTCCGGACTTTTCTAATATTTCAGTATCAGTGTCTCCCCCCTGGTTTGAGACCTTGGAAGGATGGAGCTCGCACTGGAGATATTTGCCCGCTCCGGTCAAGATACGCAGTTTTGAAGTTGAACGTGGAGAAAAAGAGTCCGCGGGGGATTGTACAGGATTTTTGTCCAACCCGAGAGTCATGAGGATGAAGATGGAGTGGGGGGTTAGGTGATGGGAGAATCTGGGTGAATGTGGGGGACGGTAATACCACGTGTGTGCGTATGTGTATTTGTGTGTGTTTGTGTGAGTATTCACTGAATGTGTGCGTGCGTGTGTGCGTATGTGTATTTGTGTGTTTGTGTGAGTATTCACTGAATGTGTGCGTGCGTGTGTGCGTATGTGTATTTGTGTGTGTTTGTTTGAGTATTCACTGAATGTGTGCGTGCGTGCGTGCGTGCGTGTGTGTGTGTGTGTGTGTTTGTGTGAGTATTCACTGAATGTGTGCGTGTGTGTGTGCACATTTGCGTGTTTGTATGAGCTTGAGGGTTTGAATTGTGTGCGCGTGTGTATGAGTGCGTACACGCATGTGCGCGTGTATATAGCTGCGTACATGCATGTTGGCGAATGGGCGTGTGTCTGTGCGTTTGTGCGTATGGGAGGGTGTATTCAAAAGATGACGTGGGCTAAGGGTGACTTTGACCAAAGTACGGAAGTGCTTTGAAGAGGGCGGCGTGGGCATCAGGGGTAGCAGCGGACGAGGTAGTCGAAGGAGATTGCACTTAGGGCCCGTCCTTTCTCTCCACTTGGTGATGAAAGCCAGTGACCGTGAGAAGCTTTCTCAGGGCTCTCAAAAGTCGGGCCACGGAGTAACTTTCCCAGAGCTCCACTGACTGCTGGAGCAAGGAACTGGCTTTATTTTGCTTTTCTTCTCTGTAATCATCAGCACTTTGACGGGGAGAGGGAGGGAAACTGGAGCTTATATTTGAGTCTCTAACTTCTCAAGTCACCAATTCTTACTTTAACTTTTGCTCTTCCATTACACATCTCCTTCCGCCGGCTTTTTTTTTTATTCTTTTCTTCCGTCTCCGAGTATTTTCAAATCCCTTGCAACCTGGTCCCCTTGATATTGTGAACTTGGTTCGTTCGCCAAGTCGTTCGAAGACAAATTCCCCGTCGAAAGTCCTGAAATTGCGCGGAAGTTACACCGATATATTCTTTGTACTACTGTCGTCTATCTCTCTTGTGCGTCACATGATGACATGTTCGTACCTGTTGGGCTTAAAAAAACGATGACACTTTGAAGGGGGGGTCTCCACACCATCCTCTCAGTTCACGCTATAAAGATGTGGGATGAGTTGGGCGGGAGTGGCTGGGAAAAAGTAACCAAGCTTTTTTTGTTGCGGCTCCCTCCCGGGGAAAAAAATCTCTGCTCACAATACAACAAGTCTGGTTTTTATAGGCGACCCCCTCTTTCCGCCCCGAAAATCCATTCTGTCCGCCTTGGTGAACATGGGAAATTGCTCAGAATTTTCAACTGTAGTCATACTAATCCCAAGTCTTGCGTTATGCAGTAGTTTAGCTGCGCGGAAGTAACTTCAAAGTAGGCAGTTGGAAGGTCGTGGTGGTGGGAAGCTTGTGGAGGGAGTAGGCTGAAGGATGCGGCCCTGTCCTTAGCATGTGTATACCTACATCCTTGCTTACTCCTTCAGACTGTGCCGCCGCTTCTTGTCCTTTTTCTTGTGTCGTATTGGGTAATTTTTTTTTGCCCTCAATTTCCGATGCGAGCGGGGTAGGCGGGGAAAGGCCACATTATGTAGCCGATTCCATAGCCAACATGTAAAGGGCCTTTGAAAGGCGTGAAAAATTACCCGCGTTCATTGCCAGGGCATGATGAGGCAAGCCACTTACGACCCTCTCCATGCACGTTCTCCAGTGGGACGAAAGTAATGGGGAGGAAGGAGGTGCTGCTAAAGTGACGAGTCACCCCGTGGGTTTCATCCGCTCCATTAGCGTCAGCAGGGACCAATGAGCCAGAGGAGCATTCAAATTATTAGACAGTGCAACTGAAAGTGATGAATCAAGGGACAGTTGAACCAGCTGACATATCCAGGTTTCCATCATAGCATATGGGCTGAGCAGATGACTAATTTGAACTCTTACAAAGATCGAACATGACCTATATTGTTGCAATTATGTGCCAGCCAAGCTCGACCTTTTGTCATTTGCAACGGGAGATAAGATCCGGAGAGAGCCTGCTGACGATAGGGAAGAGTCATAGAAGTCGCTCCCGCTCCTCTTCATCCTCCAGTCCATCCTCATCAGAGTCGAATGACGTCGTGTCAGAGTTGTAAGTCGGATACAAAATCATAATGGTCCATTTGCTCCCGGTGGTGGTCCAATGCCTGTCGGCTGGGGAAGATGCTGTCACACTGCAAGCAGCTGTTGTCCCGTGTGAATGGAACCGAGAAAAGGGAGAGAGAGAAAAAAAAGAGACAAAAAGTCAATGCTAACAAGGTCTCACCATCTATGAAGAGGAGCTATAAAGGGAGAGTCCATTGTTATCCCTGCTGTCACAAATTTCGTGTGGCTTACCCCCCCCCCCCTCCTCCCCCGCTTCTCCTGTCGCTCCACCCGTCCATCACAAACACCCTGCCACTGCGAACGCCGTTGTCACCCGCCATTTCTCGCAACTCCATCTCCAAAGTCGTGCCCCAAAGTGACGGGAGACTATGTGGAGTTTATAATATGGAGCTCCTCAATAATAGCCCCGCATATTCCACCGGGTACACACACACACACAAACACACAAAGTATAATGAAGGTCGTAAGCATGAGAGGTTGACAGTCACAGCTTATTTTCCACCGTCTCCCGCTCCCACCTAAATCTGTTGTCCCTGGAAAGCAATGCGGTCCAACACATGCACACACACTCATACACACTATCAGTTACGCACATACACAAGCTAACAATCAATAACGCACAAAAATACACACAAACAGAATAACCATCAAGTACACACACCCACGGACAAACTCACAATCAATAACACACAAACGCACTGGCACACAAACAAACCAACCAGCGAGAACATTTACACAGACGAACTCACTATCAATACAAACACACACACACACACACAGACAAACTAACCATCAAGAACGCACACACAGACATACTATCAATACAAACACACACACACAAACTAACCATCAAGAACGCACACACAGACATACTATCAATACAAACACACACACAAAGACAAAATAACCATCAAGAACAAACGCAGACAAACTAACAATCAATAACACGCAAACTCACACACGTTCAGTGACACAGACGCATTCAGTTATATACACACACACACACACAAACAAACTCACTATCAATACAAACACACACACACACAAACAAAATAACCATCAAGAACACACACGCAGACAAACTAACAATCAATAACACACAAACTCACAAACGTTCAGTGACACAGACACATTCAGTTATATATACACACACACACACACACATTCAGTTATACAAACCCACAATCAGCTATATATACACACATACACCTACAGAAGCACACTGGCTCACACCTTTAACTGAGCGACAGGTGAAAGGCCCTCGGAGGACGTAAGAGACCTCTAAACAAGATGAGACTTCCCGCTTCCCCCTATTTTAGTACACCGCGTGCCTCCCTCGCGGCTTATTAAATACTTCTTGGGTACACGCAATAGAAATAGAGAGAGAGAGAGCAAGGGCTAGAAACAAAGCCATTATGCTAGATCTTCACAATTGCTACACACAAAATAAAGCTCTCACACCGTTCATATTCCATGGGATCGAAACCCTTTCTCTCCCGCCTCTCTCGCCTGCCTGGTTCGGCCTGACTAGAGCAGTAGGGGAAACCATGAGGGATGACCGTCATAAAAGCAAGTGCTCGGGAGTAATGAACCAGAGAGAGAGAGAGAGAGAGAGCGAGCTTGAAGGGGGAAGAATAGTAGGCGGCCATATAAGTTGAAACACTACGAGTATACATATTAGTTCAGAAGAACGCTTTTCCTCTCCTCATCCCAAATATTTCCTCCTCCACCATCACTAACCGTACGCATATGACAGCTTGTATGCGAGATAGAGGGAAAGGGAGCCGCAGAACTTGTGGAACTTGTGCGAGGAGCGCGGCCGTTACCAGACTATGGCGTGGAGTGTGCGGCAAGTACAGGGTTATGCCACATACAATCCTCCCGCCGCCTCCACTCTCACACAGTCTCACGCTCATCTTTATGAGACTCGGAGTAGGAGGGCCGTAAAATCCAGCTCAAGAATTTTACAATATTGTCTTCTCCCTCATTCCAATTTTTCCCTGTCCCCCCGCCACTCATATCAGCCAGCCCGGCCAATATATCTCCCCGACCAGCGCTCGAGGGACACCTACATGGCATTTGGGCGGACATCGTAGAGCCATTCCCGTAAATTCTAATTTTTTTCTCTCCACACACACACATGCACACACAGACACAGTAGCTCCTTGTAAGGGGGATTTTAAATATGTACCATATATGTGAGGAATCACGGGGAACAGCCGGAGAAACATATGGTTCTTACTCTCAGCATCCACCTCACGGCGGGGATTTTTCATCCTCGTGGGATAAACGAGTACCCGTGATGGGGACAGACGGAACGGGTGGGAGGATAAGGGATACCTGTGCATCTTCCCCCCCCTAAAATCCTCTAAAAGTTTACTCTAGCAGAAAGGTAGACTCAAAGACTTTTCACTGGACCTACGACTGGGCTACTACTGCTTGTTCGGAATTTTCAGAGGAGGCCCACTGTCTGTAGCAGGATAGCAGTGTCCTCACTTTTGGAACCTCTCGATGCTCCAAGGTACTTTCAAAGAGCGGCAGGGAGTGGGGTTGAAAAGACGATTTTTTAAACTTTGATTGAGGATGACGGGTGGGAGTTGTCTGGTAGTCTGGGAGAAGATCATTGGATCAATGGAGGAAATCCAGTATAGAGAGCGGAATGGGGACAGGATTGGAAAACATGTGTTCAGAAAATTGAGTTGATAGGAGGGAATAATGGTTGGATGGAACGGATATTCTCCGTGTGGGTTTGTGTGTGTGTGTGTGTGTGTGTGTGTGCGTGTGTGTGTGCGTGTATGGAGGAGAAAAAATCACATCAACCGTATGAAGAACATCACGTGTGCAGCACAGGTCGGATCTCCTTCCCACTTGAAAATCCCCTTCCTACCGCCACCATCACCACCACCAGCAGTACGAACAGGTTCCTTCACTCACAGGATAATACACAGATCGTCCCGTCCATAACGGATAAGGCCAAACTCAATTGTATAAAATGAGTTTTACTCCCATATCCCTCCCGGCCCTCCCACCAGCCACCACCATCACCATCACCATCACCATCACCATCACCATCATCATCATCAACCCGCCACTGCTGATAATCCTGGTTCATTTTTACTCCTTTTCGTCCCGATTCCCCATGACGACGGATCCCTAAATCTTTTTTCCCACGGGGAATGTGATAAGATGGAACGGAAACAGTTTAGCTTACGTCTCACTCACACTGAGCTTTTCAACGAGCAGAGGGCGGGGCAGACACAGGTGATTCCTAATAGCTAATGCCTATATGTGGCTGTCCCAGCACATAGTACGTACACCATATGATTCCGGCGCACGAGCATCCACGAGTCTATGCTCTAGAGTCTGGACTCAAGAGGATTCACCGTCGGATTGTCTGTGAGCTTCTCCCAAAACGTCTTGTCACCCACTGGAATATCCATTTTAGGCTGAAAGACCATCATCATCATCATCACTACCACCACCATTGCCGCCGCTGCTGCTGCCCACGTTCAGAGAGTCACTGAACTGGAATGGCTGAGAGCGAGAAAGAGGACGGATGGAGCTGTGGTGCTGATATACATATATACGGGTTCTTACACCAGATCTTTCCATTCCTACGTATTGCTACACACATTTCCCAACGGAACAAGTGAACTGAAGGATATCACGTGTACCGAGCCAAAGGATGATATGCCCTTCTCCGGATCCAATGGTGGATGAAGCGGAACGTATACACATGAAATCCTACGAGTCCAGTCCCATCCCGATAAAGTCTCCTTCCCACAAATGAACTCCCCTCTAGTCATCACACACACACACACACACATGGAAGAATAGACCAACAAGTCAGAATTGCCTTCAGACAATTCTCAAACACAAAGTAAGTGAATTCATTGGAGGAGAAAAAGTCAGAAAAAGTGAGGACCGTTCCTTGGCTCCCGAAACTCTCATACAGAAGCTCACTTCTTTGGATTACGACGCCCAACACCACCACCACCACCACCATCATCATCATCATCATCATCATCACATAATTTCCCGAGGAGGAAATAAATAGCTGATGAGACGGCCCTTCCAGAACAGATACAGAGAAAGAACACGAGAGTGGATGAGAATTATGGTACAACTGGAAACAGTTACACAACGCCAGGACGTTACATTCTCATCCATTTTATTTATCATCATCATCCTCCGGGGATTCTCCGAACCACGGAAAAACTTACGAGAATTTTCCTTCGTAGCACAGAGCTGACAGCTATATAGTTCCGTACTAATCCTCAACGCGTGCTCATTTAAATATTTAATGGCTGCCTCGAAGGATCATGATGATGATGATGATGATGATGATGATGATGATAACGACGGTAGGGGGGTGTGGTAAGGTGGAAAGAGCCTCAAAGTGAGAGACGGGACTGAGAAACCACATGGAGCAGCAAATACTGTCAGGCACTATACTACCATAATGTGTAGCACACACATGTACACACACACACACACACACACACACACACACACACACACACATCCACATGTTCAAAGCAGAAGTCAATGTGGTAGTCCTCCCGTAGATGTGCTCATGAAGGATGCGGAGTGGGCGAGGAAAGTGGAGGGATCACAAGGAGATCCACACTACTGGATACATTTACAACAAAACTATACTGTACACTTCATTCGGGGAAAAGGGAGCGAGCAAGACGGTGGAAAACTCCAATCTTCTTTCAATTACGAGATTGCCACATATGTTCCCCAGTTCCCCCCCCCCCCCCTCCTCTGACATCTCGGTATGGCTGTGAGAAAGGCGGCGGCGGTGACGACGGTGTACTGGAAAGAATGGCTTGTATCTTTGATGGAATACTTCTTCCTCCCTGTCACCCTCCCCTCAGCCACAATAACAATGATCATGATAATATTATGGGGAAGATAGGAGGACACAATTTGCCTCACTCACCCAAAG
Organism: Bilobella aurantiaca; assembly: GCA_021029175.1. Taxonomy (NCBI): domain Eukaryota; kingdom Metazoa; phylum Arthropoda; class Collembola; order Poduromorpha; family Neanuridae; genus Bilobella; species Bilobella aurantiaca. The sequence continues at coordinate 8,414 of VYYI01003748.1, forward strand.
TGCCGCTTCTTCTGCTGATGATCCGCCAGTCTCCTGGCAGTTGGGAATGATCGGTCACAAACATCACAGGTCAGGCCTTCATCTTCATCTTCTGCAAATTTGGAAGGAAAAAAAAAACGAATCACTCAAGTGGATAATTCATCATTGTCAACAAGAGGGATAGAGCCGCCCTGCTCCGCTCGGGATCCCTCTCCATTACCGCTTAATGCGAGGAGGATATGGGGATTATCCCAATCCAACGGAGTCGTCCCGGCCCACCCCACCACTCCGTGCCACAGTCCGACATTTTTTTTTTTCAATTTCCAACCTTATTAGAAATCCTCCCGCCCCTTAGAAACTTTTCACTCCTTTAGAGCTCCCGAGGGGAAAAATAGAGATAGGCAACCCGCCAGCTCCACACTAAAAGAATATAATTTTTTTTTTACACATTCCTCATTCCGACTCTCAGCGGGATGGTGGAGATGGTCATGGCAGCCGTGGCAGAAATGTCCTTGTCGGGCTTGTCGCCAATACACCAGTCATCCCTGCAACCCCCTCCCCCCTCCCCTTCAAAGGCAGAGCGGACGGGCCACGGAGGATTTATGGTAACAAATTTTTCTTAATAAAAAAATCTCCTATACGGCGCTCGGAAGTGTAGCATAATCCCGTCGTTCCTAAATTACTTTCCTCCTGAAATCATCCTCACCCCACCACCCCGCCCGACCCCATCCCTCGACGGCTAATGGGCCCGTAAGGGAATTAAGAACGGAGGCTGTAAGGAAATGTAATTTATTTGGAATTGGGACTCCAGTCGCTCCCAGTTTACACAGGCATTCCGCAGGCTGTCCGGGCAACTCCTCCCGGATGGAGTCCATTGCACCCGTACTAACGGATCTCCCGCCGCTTGGGCCGGAGCTTTATGCAAAGTAGAGGAGAAAGAGGGAGAGAGAGAGAGAGAGAGAGATGGAGCAGAGGCTCCAAGTTGTAAACCCACCAAGCACCTCTTCCGTTACATCTTCTCCTCTCCCTTCTCCGAAGAACTCACCACTACTGTGCCAGCATTGCATCCAGGCCGGGGGAAGAGGCAAATGCATGGACGTATATGTACGCATGACAATCACTTGGGCGATATGCCAACCCTGCTCACATGTGTTCCTTCTTCCGTTGGAGTTGGTCGGGGGTGTGAAAGCCTTAAAAATTAACAGCTCTCCACTGCCGCTATCGCGGGGGGATCTAAAGGGGTACTCAACTATTTCCCCTCCCATGACCCCACCAATCGTATTTATTTCGTTCCATACAACAGTTGAAGGCTCTGACGACAACAAACTTTTGAGTATAGTACGGCCCAGTTTGTACGGCGTGACCATGGAGAATGCCCCCTTGAATAGCATCCTGCCACCACTACTGCTGGACCACATATGTACACACACATACACATACATACACACACACAAACACACACACACACACACACACACACACACACACACACACACACACACACACACACACACACACACACACACACACACACACAACAGGACTAAAGTCAAAAGCAGTCATATCTTTATGACGGAAGAAATGCATCATTTTATACTACCCTTCCACTACACTTCCTCAGTTGAGAATTCCCCATAAAGCGAGTCCACTAGTAGTGGCAGTGAATGAGCGTCCCAAGGTCCGGCCTCCAAGTCTGAGGGTCGTAAATGAGTACGAGGGAAAGCCGCCTGCATGTATTGGCTCCGTCCGAACAACTGTCGGCAAGCTGACACATAAACAGAGTCCTGGGCCGTATTATACAAGATATTATGAGCACTGCATCATGCAGGAGGGACTCCCACTGCAGTAGCCGTATCTCCCATGCCGATCTGAAGCTATAGCTGTGAGCTTGATTTTTGTATAATGGGCCAATTCCAAAGTCTTGACACAGGCCGTGTCTGGAATGGAACGAACAGTAGCTCCGACGTCCACTCCACTGCGTCCTCACAGTGCAGGCCGCCGGTGACCTCCCCCACCAGTGACAGCCATGTCAGTCGAATAACTCATTGCAGACGTGGCTACAGAGGCGAGGAGTAAACGGGGGTGAAAAGGATACTACTATGATTCAGAATCTCCTACGCCCCATCAATTTTCAGTTTGAGCCAGCTGATTCTGCTCACGTCATCATTGCGGTTCATGCCTCTCTCACAGCGACCATATTGTGCGAGGGATTCAGCAGCCCCTCATGAGGCACAATGGACAGGCCGCCACTCCCCGTCAACACGGTGGGAACAAGTTGGCAGCCAGCCTTCCTCCGAGGATTGTCTTCCTCTGCTGGCAATAGCCCCTCTCCGTAGTAAATTTCCTCCCGTGACGACAGCCACGACTTTTCATATCCATCCACCTTCCCTCCTTAATCCTCGTCGAGCAGAGGCTCCATCATCGTACGTAGTAATCGCTTGTGAAGCGTCTCTCAGGTGGAAATTTAATGAGAATCGGCAGCGGTCGGGAGCGGATTGAGGCTGTACAGTGTACGCCCCGTATGTGTATACAAAGTATGTAGTACACACCCCCCAGGCTCCATTTAGGGTCTTTCCCTTTGCTCAACATCTTCCTCCCTTCCCCCCCTCCCCCATTTGGCGTGAGAGCTCCCACTTGGCGGATGTAGTATGACTTGACTACCAGACGGAGGAAGAGAGTCCAGGCACAACTCGTCCGGAACGTCTGAGAATAATTCAATAACTTGGCCCACCCCTTCGCATGCATAGGAGAGCGTATGGTTTCACCCATAAAACATTACAGAGGAAGCTTTCATCCCGCGCCCACAGAGACGGCTGGGAATGGGAATGAGCTCTGTATAGCAGCCCTTGGTCTTCCAGCCTCAACCGTCTGCCAGTACTACGGAACAGAACGATAACTATACTGGCCCTTGAAATTTCTCCACTCATTCTGTCTCATTAATTCTCAGCTCTCCTCGTTCACCTCCTCCATGCCTCATCATTGCTCAAAGTTGATGCGAATCTGGCTACTCCAGAGGCGTCTCAAGACTTGACATCAACTCAATTATTCACCATTACAAATTATATCGTCTCCTTTTGCTCAATCTAATTATTATCATTATCACGGGATGGGACCCAGTGAATTAAGCTTCTCCTCACTCCAATGCAATGGCTGCCTGGTGGGATCTGACTCGAATCAG
>VYYI01003749.1:0-11568 GCA_021029175.1 Bilobella aurantiaca
ACTATGTGGTACTAGTGACATCTCGTGTCTGAAATGTTCACTTCTGCCGCTGTGATCCTTGCTGGTGGAGCCCAACTGGGCGCCGAGGGCCCATTGGGCCATCTGCTGCCCGCCCATATAATTTCCGAGAGATGCCCAAGCCCGTATGAAGCCCAGTTGGGCTTGGGCCGGGCTCATACCCATCATGGGCTTGCCCATTGGGCCTCTAGCCTGACCGGGACGTCCGTTACATTTCCATTGTAATACCGGTATGAGCTAATCTATCCCGTCGAGCCTGAACAAAACACTGAGTTTGGCATAGGAGACGCGTCAGGGACGCCGGCACGTCCACGAACGCATGGCAGTTACCACTAGTTTCGTTTCTTATTTTTGAATGTCTTCGAAATAATACAGCCTATCCCGCCCAGCTTAGCTGGGCTGCACACACGCTTTAGTCACATAGACCTCTGAGAATGGAATAGGGTGAAGTAAAATTCAGGAACTACACGATAAATTACGAACGGATGGGCAGATTTCAAAAAAAATTATACGGGCTCAAAAATGGTTCGGATGAATTTTAAGGTCAATTAGAGTGACCTTTTACTTCGAATTTTTAAGTTTTTGTTACGCTCAAAATAATTAATGCCTCTTTACTGTTTACATGTTTGTTAGCAAGATATGAGCGGCAATAAAAACTCATTTCGGACATACTAATTTGACCAAATGCATCAACATTTCATTTCTATCCCAGTAAACCCAGTCTCCCTTGCCCCTTCTTTTCACACTAGGGCACGACAACACTGATGCGGAGCTACGTATTGCATCATCAAATACGATACCATGGTACGGATGCGAAATTCTACGTACGTATTGTATTCGCATCATTCTCATGATGCTATAGATTGGTATCGCATCTAGGGGGCTGTGCAGATGTTGCGTATACACTGGAGGGGGTGGGGGGGTCTGAAATCGAGGAAATCCTCGTATGACGCCCATTGATGACGAGGGGGGAGGGGGGGGGGTTTCGCCCAAAAAATGTATACGCAATATATGGACAGCCCCTAGGTCCAGATACGAGTGACCGTCAAGTTACCGGCCAGTGGCCAAACTTCTGTATCGTGCATAAGCTTTGTATCCGAGGTGCAAGTTCATAGACGAACGGGTATGGATTCGAATTCCCAAGCGAACGTTTGGACACGCTTTTTAGTGACCAGCCATAACGTTTGGATCAGCCTCATCACCTTGCCCGATGAAGAAGAGCGTAGGGAAAGCTTCAACAGGCTATTTTGATTCGCGTATGCCTTAAGTTTCCACCTGCTCAGACGTTGTTCCCTTCCTTTCAGCCTACACAGATGTTTCGCCCTTCCTGCGAGCCTACTCATACGTTATGCCTTTCGTTCATCACCCCGTGAAGGCTCACATGTCATGCCTTCCTACTGCCTATCCTTTTCTGTCATCATTTTCCTTCGCCTTCCTTATTCCCAGCCATTTTTCCCATGTCGGTGTTCCGATTTTATTCACGAAAGAAACCGAGGACATCATTCATGGCCATCCAGTATGTTTGCTCCAACTTGTCCCACTATTTATATCGCGCATGGTCCGAACTCATCAACTATTTTACTCAAATTAATATTAATGCATCATTTAATCCACTGAAATCCATCTTTAATTAACAATAAAATTAGCTTTAATATCCCCCCGGCTAAATTCGTATTTTTGCCCACTGAGTTGTGGAAGGGTTTGGTTGGCACTGGCAAAGCGATCACTCGGAAGGTGTTCAGTGTTAAATTATGAACTTTCCTTGCTCAGCACCCCTAATGACGAGGTCTTACTCGAATCCAAATGCTTCCATCTGGTTTCAGAGGTAGTGAGGACTTCGATAGTTTCAGTGGTATGGTCGTCTTCTCGCAAGGTTCTAACTGGTAGTTAAGTACCAAGTTAGCGATGACTACCTTAGTCTCCATGAGAGCAAAGCGATTCCCTTGCAACAAAAAAATTTTCGTTCCAACCTCAACTTAAATGTTGTATGACTTTGACTTGCCACTCACCGATGCAGTGTCGAGGACCTTGACCAAAGGGCAAGTAAGCCATAGGATGCCTCTTTGCCATATTTTCCTTTGTAAATCTGAGCGGGTCGAATTTTTCCGGTTCAGGCCATATGTCCTCGTCGTGTTGCTAATAAGTAGATGTCATTTTGAAATATCCTACTATCCGTTAAATCAACCACTTCCTAAGAAATACTTAAAACAAACTCACTACAGCGTGCGCAGGGAAAATCAATAACATATTTTTTGGTACGATGAAGTTTGAATCCGGAAGCTTGTATGGTCGAGTACAAAGTCGTTGAAGACGGATGACAGCCGGATATTTTCTTAGGGTTTCTGCATAGTGAATATAAGCTGATTCATCATAAAAGACTAACAAGTTTAGCCTATTTTGAATTTTCATAGGAGCTTGTTGCTAGTTACCACATTACCAGCCACAACCATTCCGAGGTAATCCAGAGCATTTACGGTATCGTAAGTTAGATCACCGTCGCCCTTACGCAGGGCACTCCGAATCTCTTCGAGAATATGCTCCTGAACTTCTGGGTTCACCGCAATTTCATACAATGCACAATTAAGAAGGATTTCCGACGTGTCGAACCCTCCGAGTATAAACAGAAGAGCCTGGGCAATTATCACTTCATCTGTAAACTCCACTTTTGATTTTCCTAGTGTTTGGCTGTGGTTATCATCAAACACCGCTATCCCGTCATACTCCAGCTGTCCTGCTCGAGCCTCCAACATGAGCTGGAGAAAGTCATCCCGCATCTTCCCCGTCTTCTGTCTAGACACAGCCTCCAGTTGAGATTACTAAATATTTGAAATTGAATTAACTCTTAGATCTGTAAAAAATCCATCCAACCTGTAGTCTAAGCAATCTTTAATCATTCGTGTGAGAAACATATCAGACTCCTCATCCGTAAGTCTCAGTTTCAATAGTTTCGCGATACCAGGGGCAAGGTTGAGGAGGATAATTTTGACAAAGTTTGTACCGGCAAGTGAAGCTTGCCATTTCAATCCCATTTTCATAAGTATTGAGTTTGGGTCTTCGAATAAGTTAGTATCAATTCCAAATGCTGTGGATGCGATAATATCGAGAGTTACTTTAAGAACTAACGGGCGAATATCAAGGATCGCGCATTTCATCACTTGGCTGGCAACAGACTTATTCATCTTTTTGGCACTTTTGTCAAAAATATGAAACATTCTTCGAATCCTTCCCGTCGTGAAGGCTGGAGAGAGAGCAGTACGCATGTCTTTCCACTGCTCCCCGTGCATGTTGAATAGTGCATGATGCATGTGTGGGTCCGACTCTTTCAGGTCTAGGGCAAAGGCGTCCGTGAAATGATCGAAGGATTTTATGAAGACTTCCCGCATCATGTCCAAGTCCCTTACGACCAGGATCGGGTGACCCAGCTTAAATAAGTCACAATACGAATCACTCGAAATTATTGAAAGTAATACTTAATACTTAAGCGTGAGAAAACGTTAAGTGACAGGTCAAAGGTAAGGTACAGTCGGGATGAGCCAGCGTGGAACTTTGCCAATAAAGACCAGGTGATTCAAACACGTTCCCGCGCGCTTCCGATTAGTATGCAGCAGGCAGGTAAGGCACCTGCCTGCCCCAAATCCAATCGGAACCGCGCGGGAACGTGTTTAAATCACCAGGTCTTTATTGGCAAAGTGCCACGCTGGCTCGTCCCGACTGTAAAATCCAAATTGCTAGGCGTTGCGCTTGCTCTAAAAGAATAACCATGTAGTATTAGAACTGCTAGTACGGTATTACACTTCCCATGAAGGAAAGGGAAATTACTTATCATATTTCTTCAAGCCTCATACCTCAATGATGCCACCATACAACTTTCCCTTCTGCTTTAGCTCCGTGTAAACTTTGATGTCAGATTCTGCCGTATTCAAATGCCCAGTAAGTATTCTCATTATCACCCCTTGGTTCGGCACGAATTCGACACCATTTGTCGTCCAAAAGTTGGTCTTGCTTTTATGTGCAAGCCATTTCTTGATTGTAGCTACAAGAAGGACCGTAGCTCCGAAAAAAAGGACGAGGGATCCAATCATGTTCTAATGCACAGAGCAACAACAGAGAAACGTAAGTAAACGCGGTGATATCCTCACTTCGCACAACGTTCGCTGTGAATGCGGGCTCTACAAGCATCAAAGTTTAAAGTTCCAAGGACATTTTGAAACCGTGTGAGTGCAATGTAACCTCTGAAAACTTTAAGCAATTGAAAGCTCACATAACATACGCATGCTTATGATCATATCAAAGCTCAAGGACATCCAAGTTATAAATAGGAAAGCAGCGTTGTACATTTCGTCAAGTGCCTTGTAATTTGTTACCATTGTAATGTCACCAAGAAGCATTCAAATATTGACCAGTATAAATATACAGGAGTATATAAGCGTGGTAAAAAATCGGTTCTAGGACAAGTGATCCAGTGGAAACTGATACAGGACTTGTGAAACAGGGACAACTGATAAGTAGACAAATGATCCAATGGACAACTGATAAGTAGACAAATGATCCAATGGACAACTGATAAGTAGACAAATGATCCAATGGACAACTGATAAGTAGACAAATGAATCCAATGGACAACTGGCTCATTGCCATTTGACACAGTGGACAACTGTGATGGACAACTCATACATTTAAAACTGACACAGTGGACGTTTGATGCACTCAAAACTGATACAGCGGACAATTGACACATGCATACCTGATCCAGTGGACAATTCGTTGTTGTCATACAATGGACACTTGAAACACTGCGAATTCACAGTGTGGAGTGAGGCTGCAACAAGCTGGGTATTGCATTATGTTTTAAGAACGAACGCTCGGAGTGCTGCATCATGATAAACGAATCAAAGGTTATTTTAACAAGACAAATATTTCATCGAATTCATTCCATACTATAACTATCTTCAACATATCGACGATTAAACTGCAATTTTAACATTTGACTTTTCGGTCAGTTGCAAAATTTAACCTGCGTCAACTCTTCACATTCCTGAAGGCATTTACTGTATCCACGTCGACGTATTAATTGGTTATGGCGGCCATTGCGGGAAGTATGAATGTGGTAATGCTGTGTAATGCTAAGTGTATAGAAAATCTTTATTCAAAATTCAAAGAAGTCCATTAGTACGAAAGTATCGTCATTTGGCGTGTTCTGTATGGTTGGTGGATTTGAATTGGTTTGTGGATATTGATAATTTTGTGCAAGCAAAAAGTGGATACATAAATTTTGCAACTGGCGAGAAAATCAAATGTTTAAAGTTTGCAGTTTAATCGCTGACATTCAAAATAATAATGAGTCTTACTTCCAGTCCTGCTAACCGAAGCAGCTACATAAACTATATTTAGAGGTTTATAATCGTTATTAATTAAATCTGAATGTTTCTGTAATATACGCGGTGAGGATTCAACCAATCAGGCAGATATTTGTGTTAATTAATCCATTCTTGGATTCAAGTGCGGCATTTCCGGTTCAGAATCTTGGTTAGCTGCAAGTCTTCTTCTTGGTAAAGCGTCACTTACTCGAAACGGAAGTTTACCGAAAGCCACTTTACCGAATCTGTTTGTTACGACCTTTAGCCGACGCCCGTTTTTCGAAACGACACTTTACCGAAAGGCCGTTCGGAACGGCCTTGACTGCACTTGGCCGTCTTCCGTTTGGTGTTCTACCTCAGTTTATGTCGAGTGGAATTTTGCATATTCTATGGATGCGTATCGCTCATAATTTCCAATTTAATTACAAAAGTGTTGTTTCCACTGATCCAATTGCAGAAGTAGAATTAAGTGGATTCATTACTGACTAGAACGAGTCTGGTTGACACATACGAGACTGCCGTGTCTCATGCGCCACGTACTAAAATTATGTTTTCCTAGCAATTATCACGTTCGAGTTTTATTTAGTGGCAAAGGCACTTTCTGTAGGGACTCGTGTCCGTCCTTCCGTCTGTGGACAGGATAACTACGGAACGCGTGGACGGATTTTAACCGAATCTGGTAGATAGATAGGCGACTTTAACAGTAAGAACGAGTTCGAAGATGAAGGTCACAGGTAAAAGGGTTCTTCACTTGCGGCACCCAATCTCGATAGGTGGGGCCCCCAATGATGAATAACTGTACGCGTAATAATTGTCCTTTACATTTCGCTCCCAAATAAACTTAGATGGCCAACTTGAACTTGATTTATACTCTACTGTTTACATCATAGCACACATTATGGGGATTGTTTAAGCTACATTTGATTTTGATATACTCGGATTTCAATATTTAACACTAATAAAGTAAATTCGCCGTATTTTAAAAACAAATTTTGCCGGTACTTCTTACTGCACTTCGGTGAACATGATTCGGTAAAAGTTCATTTCGGTGAAAAAGGGGCGGTAAACATGATTCTGTAAAGTTGGCTTTCGGTAAAAAAATGGGGGTAAACATGATTTGGTAAAGTTGACTGTCGGTAAAAACTTGGGGGCAAAGTAGGTTCGGTAAAGGTGGCTTTCGGCAAAAAATTGGGGGTAAATTTGATTCGGTAAAGGTGATTTTCGGCCAAGTGCCGTCTGGGAACGGTCGTACGGGAAAGGCCTTTGGGTAAAGTGTCGCTTCGACAAACGGGCGTCGGCCAAAGGTCGTAGCAAACAGATTCGGTAACGTGGCTTTCGGTAAACTGTCGTTTCGAGGAAGTTTCGTACAATCTTTTCTTAGTTACTAAACTATAGGAGCAACTTCTAACGTACTGCAATTTACGCTCTGCCGTGAACTCGTTGGAATCATAACTTGCAACCAGCTGGGACAGATTTTTATCAATTTTTGTGTAGACAGAATTTTTGCGTTGGGACATATTTGGCTGAATTCAAAATTCAAAGCAAACTTAACCGTCTCAAACGTGTGTCTCAATTTCATGCATCTGGAAGTTGTAATATGGAAATAGGAGTCGTGGAGGATGCAGCGGACAGTAGACACGTAGCTTATAATTTGGCAATGTATCAGTATACAACTGTAAGAAATGGTAATAATAGCGTGTTTGCGGGGAGCACGACGTAGCGTAGGAATTTGCGGTAGCGTAGAAATCCTACGTTAGGCTCCGCCCCCTCTCCTCGGCGCCCACGTCTACGTTCAATTTTGCGTCTACGTCGATGTGAGAATTCAAATTCTACGTGCTCGCTTACGTTCAACGTGAGCAAATGTCGGCGTAGCTAAAACTTCAGTTTTATTTTGTAAATATAGATTAAATACTCTAGATTGAGAGGTTAGGATTTATTGCAGTATATGTTGAGCCATATTGGGTGACCAGTGTGGGACCGCCGGTGTGAACATGAATTGCTAGAGTGCGGGATAGTTTTATTTCATAAAATAAGATACGAAAGAAGACGGATATGAGGTACGATTTGAATTTTAAATTGAATTGTATTGGATAGTGAGACTTATAATTTGGCATTATTGTAGCTCTCATATTAATATTACATTACTGAATCAAGTTGGTTTAGCTGTGAGAGACGCAGAGATGTTATAACTGATATCTTTGAATGAGAAATTTTGTATGAATATTTTAAATGAGATGTGTTTTTTATACTGGATAATTACCAATCCCACATCAGCATGAATGAAAAAATTTTCTAATATAATTGGCAAAAGTATGAAGGTGTTACCTTACAATAATTTTACTTCATACTTATAGCCTTCATACTTTTGGCAAATATCTTAGAAGTATTTTTCGTTCATGCGTGATAAAATCCAATATATAGAAAACCCGAGATAGCTTTTATTAATCTATTATTATCATGCAATCACAAAATCTCAATTTACTCCAAATCAACCGCCCTGTTATAGTTGTGTATTAAGATTCATGATAAAATCTCTGGTCGAAAACAGTTTGTTTAGAGCTGTAATGGTTAGATTGCTGTACAAAATAATTTTACATGTAGTATTTCTTCATGTACTATTTTAGGGCTGGTGCACATTAGTTGGAGGCTGGCGAAAAGTTGAAGAGCGCTCATTTTTTTCGAAGGGAATTCAGGGATCCTTTCGGGGAGGCTTTGTGTGGGTTTTTAATTTCGAAGATAGAAGATAAAAGTAAATCCCACGTGCTTTTCCAACCTGAGATAAAAACGAAATATAAATACTTGGGCATTAATATTCTAAGATAAAAGATAAAGATAAGTTACGGGGTTTAAATACGAAGATAAAAGATAAAGATATATTACAGACTTTAAAGTTCTCGAATAAAAGATAAAGGTCACTATTTTTTAAATAAAAACAATTTCTCATTTAAAATATTAGGATTTTGACTCACGAGGAATGTGCACGTGCTGTAATCGGGGTATTTGAAGGGGACCAGTACCATCGCCCGCAGTGCTGTCTAAACCCTAGGAAAGTGCCTATCTTTGTTGCGCATAGCGCGATTTAGTCTCCCAAAATAATTATTAAAAACTGAGTTTCACGAAATCCAATACGGGGACTTTCTTATTGGAGTTAACATGGGATTTTGTAATCTTCCAATGGTCCCCCTTGGTATTTTTTCAGGAAAAACTTCACATGTGCTCATGACAGGTTAAAACCATATTTTAAGGACAATGCTATGTACTGCATAAAAATTAGTGTTGACAATGGCACTTAGGACTCTCTATGTAATTTTAAGAGTATTTGAGTTACAGTATTTGGAAAACAAACTTTGAATTTGGCTATAGAAACTTACATTTTAGACGTTCCATAAGTTAGACGTACGTGCGGTTCTCATTGAGGCAAGTTTTATTATTCAGTAATGTGGTTTTTATCAGTAGGCATATTCCTCTACTGTGACCAACCCGCGAACTTGGGGCTATGAGTGATCAAAAGTTCACCCAGTAGGTTGTGATTGCAATATTCAAAGGTGCGGATATTCAGCTATGGCTAAACTGCAAGAAGTTTTCATCAAATCAGTAGCAAAGGAATTAAACCTAACATGTTTGGACTTTTTTAAAACATCGCAAAATAGTCTCGTAAGCTGAAGTATGCCGGTAATATTCTCTCGGATGATTAACAAAAGTCAATGCTACATTTTGCCTACAATAATGCCATTTTTTACCATCTCCATTACTTCGTGAGCACTTGAATTTTGTTGGTTTCGAAATTTGTTGAATTCGTGAGTACGAAATTTGAAACTGCGAAATGCTTTAGAATGACGGCATATCCCTCGCCTTGGTATCGAGTGATCAAAACTTTGTGGACTTTCATTCAGCGAAACCTGGATTTCTCGGCTCTCCTAATCTTACTGGAAGGCCTCTCGATTGCTCATAGTCACAGAATAGGGTATTGGTGAGACTTGGGGGAGTTTCCTGGTCATATAATTACAGATTATGGAACCACAAGTTAAAACCATAAATATATAAATAAATAGTAAGGTGCGATTATCATTTATTTATTATACTGACATTTATCGAGTACCTAAGATAAAGACAAATATGATTTGATCTACGACCTCTAGATTCAGATAAAGATGAAGATAAACTTTACAACGGTTTTGTGCCTCAGATAAAGATATAGATGAGATGCTCTACAGACTTTAGATTCCGATAAAGATAAAGTTTGCTGCAGCTTTAAGTCTCGGATAAATATGTAGATAGAATTTATTGCAACCTTTATTCTAAGATAAAACTAGAGATAAAAAACTTAATTAGGTTTTTTTCTTCAGATACATATACAGATAAATTTCTCGGGGCCTTCATTCTCGGATAAATGATAAAGGTATCTATATTTTATCTGAGAAAATGAGATAAAAGATATTATCTGAGCAATCCCTGCTAAAAAAATCATATTAGGAGTGTACAGAAGGGTGTCGCAGAATGGAGTGCGAAATGTGGTTCGCTGATAAAGCCTGAATTTCGCAACCTATTATTAGTGGTTAATTTCAGTGAGACTTCCGGATTTTGATTGGTACTACTGGCAGTTACATTTGCTGCAATTGCTTACGATCAAAGGAGTAGCCCATGATCAAATTTTTACGGTATCTCGAGTGGGAAATATAGAACTGGATGATTGTGAGACTCTTATTTTTACCAAAGGTAACAAACGATTATTACCTGCAATGAGCAGCTTATGCAATGAAGGAGGGAAATAGGGGAAATTGAAACACGGGAGGGTGGGGGACGGGTTTTCGGATAGAGGCTGAATAAGAGGGTAAATCTTGTCGGCAACCGATAGGGCACATGGAAAAAAATTGTCGGGTTTGCTGTTTTAGGGGAGTCCGGTAGGTATGTAGCTGTGCACAGCAGATTTGAGTAGGTTTTAGGAATTGGGAAGTTGGAAAAATTTGAGAAATTTTGATGTGGGGTTGTGCATTAATGTGGTCGTGAAGATGTGAGATTGTAGATACTGGTAATGATAGGAAAATAAAGGGGGATTGTATGAAATAAATGATATGAGAGATGGGGCCATATAGAGGTTTTTTTTGTTTACGATGTTAGTGGAATGCAGGGAGCTGTATAAGACCCATTACGTGGGCGCTATTTTTGGTTGAGGTCGGCAGTCGGTAGATGTCGGCGAGTCAGGTCATATATTGGGCAGGTAAAGCCACTGACATCGCAGGCATCTACACCCTGACAACTGTCAGGTTTACTACCTGCGATTAGCAGATATTAGGGATGGTAGGGATAGAGATGAGGCCTCGAAAACTGCTGTTGACCAGCTACAAGTCATTTTTTTTGATTTGTAGTCAAAATGATAGTCAAAATTTTTTTTTGTTTTTTTAAACTGTTCTCAGAGGAACTAGGGAGTCGGTGGGAACATCAAGACAGATTTGAATTTTTTTCAGGGGCGGCGAAGGTGAAGGGTGAAAGGATGGCTTTTCAATCCAACTGTATGTACTTCAGTTGTGATAGTGCGGGTTGTTGTTGTACTGGGAGCTGGAGAAATCCCTGCTTCTTGGGGCTCGGAGACAATGACGGTTCGCTGAATGCGTATGAATGCGCGTGTGCGGGTTGGAGGGATTTTGGTATATAGACATGTTTTGTTTGTGAATAGTGGGAGTTCGATCGGGAATTGATTCCAGATTATTCATAAAACTTTTTTTGAGATCACAGAGTACAGATTATTTTAATCAGATTACCAGTTAGATTACAGATTAAACAAAAATTTTTGGCTCAAAAAAGAAGTACAGCAATTTTATCATCCTTTCATTTCAAACTTGACAAGTCGTACAAATATCAATAAATTCAATCTGAACACAAAATTAGAAGATGGGCGTGTTAAGAATCGAAGGTGATGTCAGGATGATATGGAGTCAAGAACTGTACGAGTTTATTCTCAAGTCATTCTTATATACTAGTTACAGAGAAAGAAATCTGGTCCAGAGTTACCGTTCAGCATCTTAAAAATATTGTTGTCCCTTCCTATCAGAAGCAGGGATTAGAAAGGACATCCTGCACAAATAACATCCAAAAAACAATAAACAGAGCTATAAACTAAAGTCGGCATCCTCCAATTTGTGCTGACGAAGGACAAGGGACGGTGTCCCGTTAGGAATGTGACGGTTGTCACACT
>VYYI01003750.1:0-11567 GCA_021029175.1 Bilobella aurantiaca
AAGCGTCGCTGAATGATTTAGAGCAGCGATTATAAAGCTAAGAGCTAGAAATCTACGATTTTAGAAGAATCTTAAAACGATTTCAGTGTGTTTTGCATTTTACAGCGCCCTTGAGAGGATCAGTCCGTGCTTGTTTTCGACCGATGAACAAATTATCGAGCAGATTTGTAAACTGCACTCCTTCTCGCTTTACCAGCGATTGCAATCGCTTATTTTCGTCCTGCAAAGTGTTTCGAACTCTCCAAGAGCTTTGATGAAAACCATCTTGGTGGGCCCTTAGGGTCTAGAAAATAAGTGCACATGAAGTCTGCGACATTTGAGTTCAGTGTTGCGACATTGACTTACGACATTCCGCCAATGACGGCCGTACTTTTCCATGAGGTACATTTCCCGATCCACTTTGTTTTTTACTCGAAACGAGTTCCTCAGTGCTATTTCCTTTTGCTTTTCGGCCAATAACGTATAGCGCAACTTCCGGCTCTCGATACGACATTTTCGCTCAATCGCATCTCGACGCAGAAGTGCCCGGTGGTATCGCAGCTTCTCTTCCTGGTAATGGCGCTTATTCTCCGAAAAACTCTTTAGCTGTAGACAAAAATCGCTGATTCATTTTGGCATTTCATTTTCATAGTAAAAAGTAAAAAGTGCTCACATCCGCCTGTTGATTAACAAATTTTTCAGCGCAGAGGTACTGGCGCAGCCTCGCAGCAAAGTCTTCTTCACATATTATATGCAAAACGATTCGCTTGACGCGCTTCTGCTGAGCTTCACGCAGAGCCTTCAAGCGACGCGCCACCTTGTATCGCTTCAACTCTCGAATACGCTTCGAAATCGCTTGATCGCGGGATCGCTTCTCAGTGATTGCAGTGCTCGGATGGTCTCTCCATTTGGCTCGTAGGAGCTGAATTCTAAGAATGAAAGATTTTAAATACGCTTAAAATTTTCAAAAATTTTAACACAAAGCTTAGCATTTAGATTTGTTTTTTTTGTTGGATTTTTCGTTACCGCCGTTCGTGGTCGTGTAATATTTTGAGTCGGCGCATTAGTCTGATATCGTTCCGTTTGAGTCGAATTTCCTTCAAAATGGCGTCATCCATCTCCTTTTTCTGCTTCCTTTGACAGTCGTCCCAATCATCCTAAAAGCAGAAAGGCAGAGGACGCTGAAGAATTTATCAATCGCTGATACAAAACTCGCTGTTTCCTAGATGTTTATGAAATGCTCTGTATATTTTTGACACCTGTTTCTGCTGTGCCAGAGCCACTTGGAGCTTGTGAATTCGTCCGAGGTACTGTCTGTATCCATTGAGATCTGCCAAGGTGCAGATGACCTGACCCTCGCGAGTGATGAGACCAAGCTGAACCAATCGCTTGAACAGATTTGGCTGCGTTTGAAAAAAGTACTTGAGATGCGGGTCATGAAGCGCATCGTATCCCTTGGTCGTTGCGCGCATGTACGGATCCGCCGTATCAAAGCCAATGTTATTTTCGATGTAGAGCTTTTTGCAAAAACCGGAGTTAATTAATTAAGAGGTTAATTAAACCTAATTTTAACTGCTGGAAATTAAGCG
The DNA here is from genome assembly GCA_021029175.1 of Bilobella aurantiaca. NCBI lineage: Eukaryota > Metazoa > Arthropoda > Collembola > Poduromorpha > Neanuridae > Bilobella > Bilobella aurantiaca. The sequence goes on from VYYI01003750.1 coordinate 1,569, forward strand.
GAAATACCGGCTTGGAGATTTCTGTTCTAAAATTGACAAACGTTCCATTCGGAGCTGGAACCAGCGGAACTTTTTCGTCGAGCGTTAGCAGCCGCCAGCGCGGAAGCGGATTCGTTGGCAGCGCTTCTCCCTCTTTTGAAGCGCAGTCAATTTTGGATCGCTTCCGTAGAAGGAGGAGTTCGAGGTCCTGTTCTTTGCGCTCTCTTGCCGATTGGCTCGATTCAAAATGTTGACACCCAATTTGAAGCGCTTCGGCGTTCATTTCCGGTTCATAAGCGTCCATTTCTTCGTCGTCCCATTCCGAGTGCGGCATTTCTCAACCAAAAGCGATTCTTAACGAATCGCGAATAGCGCTTTTAAAAATTCAAGCGATTTCGAGCGCAATTTGAATTTTGACAAAAATTTATTTGGTCGAGCCTGCAACATCAATAAAGCGTTGCTATTGCTAACGCTGCACTAAAATTTAGCACTACAAAAATGCGTTCTTGAAATGATTTCGATATTTCATTCATAAATCGTCAAAAGCCTTTTTTTATTCTCAATCATGCCATTTTAATTCGATGAATTAATTATGGTTAATTATATTTAACTATACATATTTAATTCCAATTAAAAATTGTACCCTACTTTATGATTTTTAAAACAAGAATTTGCACAGCATTGTTAAATTTTGAGGGAAAGTGAACAACGCATGACAAGAAAAGAAAATCGATAATTCCGAGTGGAATGCAATGCAATATGCGGCTGAGAGTGAACAACACATTACTAAAAGAACGAGTAATTTCAACGTTTCTATTTTTATTTTAAAACTAAAGTTATTTGCAAACTAGGCTACATACTCAATTAATTAGTACTGATCTGCGTAAGTGCTATTTTTTTATATCTATAACATATAGAGCCTTTCTGCTTTACTTCGCCTGAGCCTGACCCTCGTTTTCAATTACTAGTTTGTGGGTTTGGTACATGTTTCCAACGATTACCTACAAATGAAACAGTGCTAATTAAAATGTTATTAAACTCTGTAAAATAATTTCAATTTGAATATATTTATATTATAATATTTAGTTTTAAAAATACCTGTCTTTTGATTAAATTAAGATTCCGTACGCCTTCTTTCATCCTTTCTTCAATTACTTCTGGATTTTCCAGGCCTTTGCTCTCTTTGAATCCGTCCCTTATCCTTCGCAATGCATAATTCCTGTAATTAAATAATACAACTTTTTAGGGTCAGGGTACGATTAATGAAATATATATCGATGATCTGAATTGAAATGTTTTGTTTACCGGAAATTATATGAAGCAAACTTCTGACTCTCTCGCATCATGGCTTTGTACAAACGAAGTGCCTCCATGTTTCTGCTCATTCAGCCAATCTAAAAACAAAATCAATTACTTAAATAATTTGAATAATTTAATTAGGAAGGGCGTTCACAAATGGGGCAAGAAGTCTCTGCATTTACAGAGCAAGAACTGACAGACTATGAAGACCTAACCTTCTTTTCCCGGAAAGAAGTACTAAAGTGAGTTACCTAATACTTTGGACTAAATTACACTTAAATTATAATAATAATCTAAAATATGAATAATTATATTATAATTATAAATCCGTTATGCTATAACTTTCCGCCTTGCAGAGTTTTCAAGAAATTCAAAGCCCTAGCACCCGAAGTAATCAGCTCTACAAGAGATGCACGACTGCCGATGGAAATAATCTTGAATTATCCAGCCCTTAAGGTCAATCCCTTTGGAGACAGGATTTGCATGATATTTAGCTCCACGAAAGACGGTGACTGCACTTTCGAAGACTTCCTGGACATCATGTCTGTCTTCAATGAAGATGCACCCTTTGCCCTCAAGGCAGAGTATGCCTTTCGAATATTCGGTGAGGACGACGGCAAGGGGGAATTTACACTGCAACGGTGACTTGAATGTGCTTTTTGTATAGTTGAAAACGGTGTTGTTGTTTTTTAGATTTCGACGGCGATGACATGATTGGAGCCGAAGACATGGAAGAGACCATTCGACGGCTTCTGGGTGACGAAGACATGACAGGATCGGAGATTGCTGAGTTGGTTCTGGAGCTGACGTCGGAGGCAGACTTGGATGACGACGGAATGCTCTCCTTTGCAGAGTTCGAACATGTCGTTAGCAAATCACCGGACTTTATCGAGTAATTGCTTCCGTTAAATTGTTCCCTTGTCCATCCAAAGCCAAATCTAAATCAATTGACTCGCATTTTGTGGTTCTCCAGTTCGTTCCGCATCCTGATCCTGGATGATTGATTCAATTGGCTCAAACGGCGATAACAATGATTAACTTGTGGATTTAAGTGATTAACTATAATTAAACTAATTAAGCGGTTGCCAATTGCCAGGATTTTTTAACTAATAAAAATACATTCTCATCATCTCTATCTCCATAAATCGTTTAGTTTCCTTGTCCAGTTACCTACTGTATGAGCACTCGTTGATCTTAGCTTGTACGAATCTACAATTTCTTTCTGAACAGAACAATTTACGTTAATTGACTTGACCTCGCCTGAATGATGTTGATGCATTTAGTTTATACTTGAAACTCTCTCGATAATCCCGAGGTATGACAGGTAATTGCTGGGCTGTCGAAATGCCGTAATTGACAATTGGAATGGAATTAAGGAAATCAGTAATCAAATGTCAAGTTGCCAGTTACCTTAATACCGATCCTAGTGCAGTGCAGTCCAGTTAAATTAATCGTTGACAGTAATCCTAGCAGGTAATAGCTTCGTCTCCTTCAACTTTTAATTGTTTAACAAGATAAATAACGGTATTTGACGGTATGGTTAATTGAGATTAAAATTAACTAACCATAATTATAATTTTAAAGCAGGAGCAATCGAAGAATCGAGCAATGCAATTTTTCCCGTGCAATTTACCTTTTAATTTTAAAATTCAATCTACCGCCTTCTGTATCGCCCTTAAGAATGAGATATTGAAGAACAATTAAAAATAAATAAATAAAACTTGATTAATTAAAGTAAATTACATTTAATTAGTTAAATACCAACCACATGACTGGAAGAACCAGCTAAGACTGTTTGGTACGGAGTTTATTAGTCATCGTCATTCACAAAGTAAGAGTGAGATGCAGTGAGGTGTTTCAGCATTTAGGGATTTAGCACTGGAAAGGATAGCAAAGGGCATTGCCCCACCATTAGCCACCGAGAGTGTTTCCTCGGCCCCAACTGTGACCTCCAGGTCGTGGTGGTGGTGGACCTCCTTGGTCTCCTGCGGCAGGCTGACGGAAGGCCGGCGGAATTCCAAACCCACCTTAAAATGCAGGGAATAAAATGCTTAAAATATATACGGAAATAGTGCAATATAGAAATGAAAACGCGGAAGCCCAAGAATTCGTGTTTTTAAATCTCTAGCACTACTAAAAGTAAAAAAAAATTAATGCGATAATGCGAAGCTTGGATTCGTAGCTAAAGTTAACCTCTGCCTCCTTGTCGTGGTGGAAAGTAGGATTCCCTAGAAAAAAACAAGAATATTACTTAAAACAATGAATTAACTAAAAATTGGTTGTCGCTGATTTCCTACACTTACAGAAATGCTGGAGTGCTGATCAATGGCGTTCCACCATATTGTTGTGGATATTGGAACATGAGAAAATAGTAGACATGCCCGACTAAGATTCCCATTAACTCGGCCATCCCACTGTTTCAATAAATGAATAAATAATAAATTAATTGAATAAATTAATTTTGTATTAATTAGGTTAATTAAATGATTGTAACTAATTAAATACAAAACCGAAAAAATGCTGGTTTAAAATATTACCCTCCAGAAATGATCATGTTGAATCCGAACAGTACCCAAGGCAAATATTTTGCTGGAAATTGGGTACCAAACCAAAAGCTGACAATTTGGTCGCCATGCAGGTTACACCAAATGTATAGGACGCTGAGAACCATTGGATCCATCAGAAACTGTTGAAAAAATGTATATCATGTACCCGTAAGTATGCTAATATTTATTGGCTGATCTTGATCTTACCATCATATTCATGAACAAGGCGGCAATCACAGACAGGACCCAATTGATGAGAAGCATGAATAAGTAGTCGGCGGGTTTCTGCGCAAACTCTCCATTTTCCAGTAGTTTGGAATAATTTACCAAAAAGTATAAATTAATGAGAAAATGAAATCCTGTTTGAGGACTGATTGGGTAAAAGAAGAGGGCTGTTACTGGACGCCATATCTAAAAATGTACAAAACTAAATGATCAGGCAGTTCGCGACGCTTTTGAAATACAATTTCTTGGATACTAGAATTAGCCAAGCTGTTAATTATCCCTATTAATTACCTGAAAGTCCTGAATAAAAGGAGCGTAGGAAAGTAGTAGATATTGAATTGGCAGAAGTCCAAAGCGACCGAGAAGGGACACCGCCACCGTTCCGCCGAACCAGTATCGAGTGAATTGTGGTAGTCCATTGAACCAGGCCCCAACGTCTCCCATGATTAATTATGATAATCGAAGTTGATCAATCGTCTTTCAGGTCTTGGTGCTTTCCGTGATCCTGTCTACAATAGACAAAAGTGAGCTACATCACTAGCGGTACACAATAATTAAGTTCTCGATAATTGATTCAAGTTGAACTTACCGTTGTTGTAAAGTATATGAAACGCGTAATTTGGAATAAAGTTAGTTGATGTAACCTTCGATTAACTCAAATAAAATTACTAATTAATCACGGTACGGTAATTAAACTAAACAGATGCTTGATTAAATGATCCAGATAAGTTAATTATTTCACGTAAATGACAAAGTGATGGGTTTTATGTGATTTGGACAAAATTGCTGACGACGACCAATCAAATTGCTCCTTTCAAAAATTGTAATTCTCATCTCAACATCTCTCTGTCAAACTGTCTTGTTTAAATTAACTAAATTAATTAATTAACACTATTTTTATTTGACATATTTACCTGTTAATGAGCTAAATAAGCAATTTATTTTTATTGTATTTAACACAATAAAATTTTTTACTACAATTTTACATTACAGTAGTAGACTAGAATTAGAATAGAAAAATGTATTTGAAGACTCTGACGTTGCCCATTATTAGGTTGGATCTCATAAACACTGCAATTGACAACTCCTGGTAGGATTTGGTTGGAGTACGCCCAACAGCGTGATATCATGTAGTTTACTAAAAATTTACCAAAATACTTTGTTTTAAATTGGATTACGCGTTCCTCAATTATTTAAATGATTATAATTAAATCATACCTAAATTATTTGCAATGTAAATTTAACTAGAAATTGTTAAGTTATTACACGTTTTGAAATTAGTGGCATGAAATTAGGTAAAGTTGTACAGATGCAAGGCTTGCAATTTGTAAAAGTTCTCATCCTACATTGCAATACAATACTTAACTAATTAGAATTAAGTTGTAAATTGACGTTTTCAAAAATTGACATTTTCTGGTAATTTAATTGCAATTAAGGGGCGTTATAATACATTACGGTTCGGCGCCGTGAACAAATTCACCTAGATTGTTCACTTCAACCGCATTTTAGAATTTTACGTTTTTGTGTGGGTTCGGGATCAAATGGAAAATGAATAAATTAATTTGAAGTTTAGTTTTTATCACGTTCAATTAATTATTAGTAAACAATTAATTACCACCAACTTGCGTACTTGCCATTGCAGTTAAGGATGAATTACCAATTAATCGTCATCAATACCGCTACAGAAGAGACCTGGACGAAGTAGCTTCTTTCAGTTGTGGTAAGACAATTACTAATTGGTAAAGTTATAAAATTCTTGGTAACGTGGCTTAATTAATTGAAATTTTTCTAAATTAGATTATCGTTGATTAGTTAGCAACCTTGACCATGCCGTGGAGTCGTTGGTACCTATCAGAAGACAATGCGGATCGTGGCCGTCGTACTGAATCAGCGGCGCTGGAAGATTTGAGCCTCATCGTCTCCGAAGGCCCCTCTAGTTAAATACAAATTGTATAGTATTCAGAGCCTATATTATATCTCCAAAGGAAAATGTACAAACACAAAAGAAATTCATCGGCCGGCGGAGGGAGTCTCAAGGACGAAGTATCTGCAGGGTATCCCTTCCCCCGTGTCCGCAAGAAGCCCTCTGAAGGGGACATCTTGGACATGGTCACTTCGTCACAAGAATCACAGCAATGGGTGGCAAATCAAGACGAGACGGATGCCCTACCTTCAAATCTTCGCTTCAACTCCTTTGACATCTGTTGCATACTCTTTTCGATTGTTACTTATACGCTGGACTTGGGAATGGACTGCTACGTGGCCTACATCTACTACAAGGAACAATGGGTGGGCTACTTTGTGTTGACGCTTGTCTTTGTCATCCTGCCAGGTATTCAATAACGTTCAGCTCAATTATTAAATCATATTTTAGAAATGCAGTTATTTGTTAAATTTTAGCCGGAACCATGACTGCTTTTAGTCTCAGATGGTGAGCTTTCTTCTAAATTAGTTTTTTTTTCAGTTGTTCAATGTTTAGGAAAACACCTAAAAGAGTTTGCTTGATTCAACAAATTATCTCTGTCCAAATCTAGGTATGTGATGGATCTCGACAATCAGACAATTGTGAAACCGTCGGTTTGGCGCTGGGTCATACGGACAATATTTTTACTCTTACAGTTGGCCCCTGTACTTCGGTGAGTGTGCTTCGATTATGAAGAAATGAACTATCTTTCAGAATTAGAATAATAACTATTAAAAATATAATTGTGCTAAAAGATTCTTTCATAAAAAAGTTAAAGTGATTGTTAATTGGCAAACATTGTCATTCAAGGTATGTAGATTCTCTGATTTATGGATTGAAGAGTAGGAAGGCTGCAAAGGCGAATGACAAGCATGAGCAAATCAAGTATTATATGTTGATGGTTAACGAAGATGCAGATGCAACAATGCTGAGGCTTTTCGAAGGCTTCATGGAATCAGCTCCTCAAGTTACGCTTCAACTCTACGTTTTCATTTTCCATTTTCATGACTCCAAACCAGGACCTTTCGAGACGCTTAACCGTACGTAATTTAAATAAAAATGCTTTATTTAATTTAAAAAAGTTTTAGGTTTCTCCTTAATTTTTAGTTATAATTCTTAATTCACTTCTAGATTCTATGACCGCCACCATTCAAGCCTTGACCATTGTAACTTCCCTCATCTCTCTCGCTTGGTCCTTGACGTCTTACCATCGGTCTCTACGCTACGCCCAACCTGACAAAGCTAACATTTCCTACAAAGGAACCATACTGCAATTCTTTTGGCATTTCTGCAGCATCAGTAAGCCTCTAGAAATTCTAAAATCTAAAAAAAAATTGTGTGCAAAGTGTAGTACTATTAGTAAAAATGTAATTATTGAAATTGAAAAATCGGCATCATTGTATTTTTGTCGCTGAAACGCTGATATTGAGAATTTGCTTTGCAATTTCCAGGTGCTCGTGTCTTTGCTCTCGCCGTCTTTTCGGCGACATATCCTATCTTCATTCTACCTGTTGCAGTTCTCCATTGGCTCGCCATGGTGGCTTGGCTCATGGTTCAAGGGAAGCGGAGCTGCACCACGCAATGTGAAGAGACTCTATTTGTTCTAGTCGTTGCTTTTATCTACGTATTTACCTTTTTCAACATTCTGGAAGAACCCACGCGCTACAAGTACTTGACCTTCTACATCATCTCCTTCCTCGAGAACACTGTCCTCCTCTCCGCCTGGTTCCTCAGTCCCACTTCTTCCCACGAAGTCTTCTGGCTCCATGTGACAGCGATTGTGAGCGATTACTTCCTGTTCTTCGCTGGGTTACTCTGCATGCTCCTATACTACCGATACTTCCATCCTACGCTCTCACGAAGGCAGTCAACGATGAGTTCTGACTTTGACAAAGAGGATTGTGAGAGGCAGGCTCCGCCAGCCACGGAATACCTGAGGACGCGTACAGAATTCTTAACGCGAAGAGCCTCCCTCGACCAGAACATGCTCTCGCTTCCAGTGACGGCGAGTAATCCCAGCTCGAGGAGAAACGTGCGGTTTGCACTGGACAAGCTCTCTGTGAATGCTGCTGCACGGAGCAACTCTTGTGGAGATCCGCTCAACTCAGCCACGGTTGCACATCCGTTGCACATGGAGGACAAGTCCAGGATACGTTCGCAGTCGAGTGGTCGAGGTATTTCTGCCACGAGTTCTCCAACCCCTAGCCCAAGTATGCCTTCAGGAAAGCGAAACAGTGGGAACAAGTAACGCTGCACGCTGCGCTGCATGGAGTGGCAGCGTTTTACAAATGGTAATTAATGGCAGACTCAACCTCTACTTCACGGACGCTGATTACAGAAATAACGCTTCACAAAATTAACTCGGTTAATCCATATACCTGAAGTCGGTAAATAAAACCATAATTTCACCACGATATTGTTCTGGGTTCAGTAAACCAAACTGAAGGTACTACTGATGTCGGAATTCGTCATTTTGAAGTTCCGTTTTTCAGTGTTAAAACGTTAAAGGCTTTTTAAGTTGAAGTTTTAATGTTTTTCTAGTGGCAAGAAGGCACAAGCGTTCTGTTCAGCCACGTTTGCGCTTAAATTCTGCTTCACTCACTGCAAAATTGTTAATTAGAAATTACAGCGATTTAATCACTAAACTCTCAAGGAACTTTTCTGAAATTTTCTTGATGTTTTTTTTTGTAAGATCGTCAAATTTGATTGATGATTTAGTGAAAGTGATTTACTCAAGGAATTGTCTCATGCTTCTTGGCTTGTGCTGATTTGGAAATTGATTTATAATTAGATAAAAGCGAACAAAATTAAGCAAAGTCGTACTGGGTACTTACACAGATCCCTTTTTAGAGCTCTCCTGCGCTGAAGGTCCCACATCCGTGTTTACGCCAAACCTGAAACGGAAAAAAGTAGCGTTTTTTTGAAAATGATATATGAATGTGGTGGGTACTTAGAATGGGTACTTGATGATGGAACTAAAAAAAAAGATAACTTGTATGTAAACTGGTGACAAAGGTCATACTTTGTGGCCGGAGGGGGCTTTGCCGGTTTGGGCTTCCTACAGATGTAGACTCCGCACATCTTTAAGGGTACTCCCCTCACGTCACAGACAAAGGCCCATGTCACTGTCATTCCATAGATGGCTACAAACCAAGGGTACCCGAAGAGAAGGGTCAACATGACAACTGTGTTGACCTTCTGAATAGCCAACACCAAAATGGCGCTGCACCCCTTCAAGAAGAAATCCTCAAGGTCAAAGGTCAGCCCCCGGAATCAAATGGGGTGGGGTCGGAATGTAAACGTAGTATTTTCTAACCTTGGTATGGATTTGTGCGGGAGCATTGACCGTGAAAACGTTTCGGTTGCACTCTTTGGCTTGAGTTTTGCAGCATGACTGTGGCACGTCATCGGTCGGTAGCAAGGTCGGGCCTTTGATAACGATTCTCTTTTGCACGGTATTCTGACAACGGTCTTTAGCATCGTAGCTTTTCGGAGTTCCTGAGACAACCGTTGGTATTACCGGTCGATATCTGTTAGGGTAATTTAGACACCGTTGGCCCTCTACCTGCCAAAAATTCCCCCCAGGTGAGTTCAGTTCCGCCATTTTTGGAATCGGCGTCATCAGGGTCGTCGCCGTCGCCGAGAGCCTTGGCAGCGGTGTACTTGGAGTCCTTTTCGTAGTCCTTGTAGCCGTTGAGACCGCAGCATTCCTGAAACGGTAAGCGTAACGGTGACGTTGCAGTTGCGTCACGTCATGAATGACGCAACTTGACATGCGCATGAAATGCAACTACGTGACTGACATGTCACCTTGTTCTTTTGGAACGATTTTAGAAACGTTAGCTGCTCGTAGCTTGTCTCCCGGCTCTCTTTGGTATCCAGACGAAATTTTTTCAGCGTTTCAGCCTCGTAGCGTTTCGCACCTGCCAAGAAGTCAAAAACGAAAAAGAGCGAGAAAATGGCGAAGATCCATGTGGCGTTCTAAAG
>VYYI01003751.1:0-11566 GCA_021029175.1 Bilobella aurantiaca
AAAACCTTTCAAAATTTTTGAATAAAAAGGAAGTGAAGGTCAACGCCTTTTGAAGTTTTAAAAAACTGACCCTTTTCTTTATGGGTTCATAATTAAAAAATCCATATTTCCATATTTCCTTTCCATATTTCATCAAGGACAAGTTTTTTTAAAAGTTTTTTTTAATAATTTATATTTTTTCAAAAAAAATTTTTTTTCCAAAAACGAGTGATTAAAAAAACGATTTTTACTCATTCTCCAACCATATTTCACTTTTCGCTTTATTTCAAGGACTTTTTGGTGGACTTTCGCACAATTTGAAACACTGTTTTAAAAATCGCAACACTTAAGTGTAGTTTCATGATCAGTATTTTTTAAAAACGTGTTGATTAGTATTTTCTAGAAAACGCTTTGATTGGTATTTTTTTAGAAAACGTCAAACGTTTTGCTTTTAGTTTCTCGGGAAGGTGGGCCGTGGGTTGGCTTCGGTGATGTCCATGTCAATTTCGATCGGCCGCGCAGCCTCCGTTTCCATAGATTCTACTTGGTATCCAGGGTCACCGCTCTCGAGCGTGCGCTTGAGGTAGGGCCGTGGACCGTTGAAGAGCTGCTGGACGTCGTCCTTCCAGACGATGGGCTTGGTGCAAGTGGGACACACCGACGCTCGGCCCTGGAGACGCGTCGCAGCGATCCATCGCGAGAGGCACGTTTTGTGGAAGACGTGGCCACAGCGCCGTGACCAAACGACGCCTTCGCAGAAGTTGAGGGTATTGATGTAGTCCTCGTAGCAAACGGTGCAGGTGAAGTAGCTCGTCGTCATCCTGTCAGAGCTGTTCAGGTGGCTTCGAGAGGTCAAAGGTCGCTGCTGAGGTCAACAGAGCAGAAGTCGTCTCGCCGCGGCGGATGAGCACGGTGCGCGCGCGCATAGGCAATTTCGAGCTGAACAACAGTGTGTCCCACAAGGAACCAAAACCGTTGCCTTGGCAATGCATTTTCCAGGGATTTGCAAAAGATCCCTAAAATTAAATTTTATTGAATTGCGCAATTCAAGTAATTGCATTTACCTTACTATTAATTATTGTAATTATTACAATTAATTGTAAGCTCCAGTAAGTTAGTAGATGACCACTTGGTACAGAAGTTTTATTTTGCAAATGCAGCCAATAGCATTTGCGTCACTTTACGACGACATAAACGCTGCATGATCAGCGATTAATTGGAAGTTAAAAATCAGCGCTCCGGGCGGTCCTTTCCAGGTGAATGCATCCAGCGGCGCCTTTGACTCGAGTGATCCCAAATCCCACCTCGAGTGCTTTTTTTTGTGTGCAATTGAAGTGGATCATAATTCATAAATCCACGGTTGCACTTGTTGAGCATCGTAAATCATTGAGGATCCTCAGTCACGTGACCTTCACCTCACCTTGCGCATTGGCCAATGAAGCTCAAGGGCGCACCGTGGCAATGCTTGTGAGGGATTCGTGCTGGAAGTGTCCCAACAATGGTCGCATTGTTCCCAACCAATTAATTCTAAATCACTTCTAAATCATCGCTACAAATTGTCCAGAACTAATTGGTCCGACACGCAAAGTTCCAGAAATTCCAGATTTGTGCGGACCTGTCACCCGCGCATGTCAAATTGATTTGATACAATTGGACAATTGCAATTGTTAAGTAAGGGTTACACAAGCGGGAGGTGATTGATGGGCCCCGCCCCCTTTTAAACCCCGTCAGCAAAAACCCATTGTATTTCACCCAACCAGCTCAAAAACGCTGAAAGAAGGCGTGGCCAATTCCGAGAAATTCAAAAAAAAACACTAGCGTAAGAGTATTAGGTACTTACATGTAAATTGTCTAATTCAAGAAAAAAATGATAAAAAATCCTAAAATCAACGATAAATAAAAAATATGATAAAAGAATACTAAAAATTTTGATAAAAAAAAACGGGACCTCGAAAAAAAATTATGATAAAAAAAATCCTGTTGAAATCCTAGAAAACATGATAATTGAATCATACTAAAATACGATAAAACATCCTAAAAATAGGAAAAACAGAATCATTAAAAAAATGATAAAAAATCCTAGAAGATTAAACGATAAACCTAAACGATATGATGAACGAAATCCATATAAATGTGATAAAAACGGGACCTCAAAAAAAGTATGATAAAATGATAAAAAACGCTTTTCTGCAAATTCGTTTGAAGGAAATCCCTCGAGGATTTACATCTAATCGCTTACTCGTAATCGCTGCTCTTTGTTCTCTTCCGCTTAATCTTTCCTAATTGTAATTAACTAAAAAAACGTTCAATTAATCTAAGGCAGGCCCTAACCAGTGTTAGCGTGCTCAAGTACACAGCGTGATACGGGGGCGGAGCATGAGAAACGGTGGTGGGGAGCCCTTGGCGTCACCGTTTGCCGTTTTGTTGACGATTGTCAACCTACGACCACTTTGTGAAAATGTTTAGCGAATTCAGCGGAAAAATCCTGATTTGTCTTGATTTCGCGAAAAATATTCAACCTACAAGGAAACTTTGCCAATTCTCACATACCACCTCAAAAAATTGGCAATTCCCCCGCCCCCACTTCCCAAGTCGCCTCCTTACCCCACCAAATTATGCTAATTCGCCGGGGTGGGGCTTTTGATGGCTCGATTCCCAGAAGGTGTGACGAGACAAAGCAAAAGTTGCGAAAAATATTTAGATTTCCATTAGCGACAGGTGAGGAGACAAAAGAGAAGTGATCTTCAATTCATAGGCGAATTAGGAGCCTCATATCAATTGTTCAAGTGCTGCTTCCACCTTTGTTGAGGCATCTGCACATGCGCAGATCTTCGGTTCACCTCAACCCAGTCCCTTTGCCTCAACCAGGACTCAACAAGAGGTTGATCCATATAAAAAGGACGCGTCCGCTCTGGACCGGTCTTTAGTGAGTGGTCCATGTCCTGTCCACTTGTGACGAGTGTCCCAGTTGGTCCAGAGGACTCGTGATGGTTGGTCACTGACGCTTAACGCTCTTAAAAATCGCTTCATGGAAAAATTTTAAGCGTGCCTTGCCCTAATTGAAAGTTCCTGTTTTGAATTTTTTGAAAGTAATCAGTCAATTGGTCTCAATTGACCTTGTGACCTGCCGAAGTGCTCAATTGTTCTACAGCAAGAGAGACGAGGCTCTTAAGTGCTTTAAGTGCATGCGAAACAGATCTTGATTAGCAATTAACTAACCGATTACGATTTAGTTTCTGCTCATCCCACCGTGCAGCAATTAATTAGTGAGTTATGATACTTTTGACCTTAGCATTTCCAAATTGAGGCAAATTATTTGCGCATTTGCCAATTCCGTGCAAATTTCCGTGCAAATTTTGCACAAATTCGGAAGTCAATAGGACAATACGGAAGGAAGTGCCCAATTTATAAGAGCTGTGTAACGGCACGCAAAAAAAAGTGATGTGATCAGTTTTTTTACATACAAGGCAGTGTAGAGGTCAAGGGTCATCTTAGTGAGAGAGAGAGCCCTTAAGTGCCCCTCAGAATGAAGACGCAGTTGATCCACTCGTACAGTACGGTGAGCCTCTCAGGGCTCTCCAAGTCCCCCTCCCAAGTGTCCCTGAACCAAATTGGCAACAACAACGTGGCCCTTCCTGGGCCGGACAATGGAAAGTACTCCACCTCGGAAGTGGGCCTTATCGACGCCAAGGCCGAGGGCCCTTCATTCTGCGAAGGGCTCACTGAGTGGTCTAAAAATACGTTTAGGAAGAAAACCCTCTACCGTAAAGTACCCATTTTCAGTTGGCTGCCCAAGTACAACGTTAAGAAGGCCCTTTGCGACTTAATTGCTGGTTTGACCGTTGGACTCACGATTCTGCCGCAGGCGTTGGCCTATGCTGGCCTCGCAGGGCTCCCTCCCCAGGTTTGTTCAAATGGCCTTTTTTAAAATTTTAGAACAAGAAAATGTCTAAAAAAAAGTTTTTACAAAGTTAAAAACAAAGTTTTCTAAATAAGGAAAGCTAAAAGTGTAATTGTTCTAAAAAAAAAAAGATGCTTTACAAATTGGAGGCGGGAAAAGCTTAAAATAGGATTTGGGGAATTTCCCGGAGAAATTCACTCTAGGGGACATTCCCAGTTCCCACTCGATTTATTCGTTTTCGATTAATTTATATCAAATTAGTTAATGGTTAAGAATAATTACTTAATTGACTAATTAGTTAAATATTTTGACTAATTACTGATCTCCATCATCTTTAGTATGGACTCTACAGTGGATTCGTGGGATGTTTTGTGTACATTGTCTTCGGATCCACAAAAGCAGTCAACATTGGCCCAACGGTAAGTTATAATCTTATGGATCAATCGAACAATGTGGAACGAGTAGTAAACAACAAAGCAAATACCTTGAAGCCTCAAATACTTTAAGTTAATTAGTTCTTTAGTTAATCTTGAGATTAACTAATTAACTACTACTTGACTCTCAAGTGTACGTAATCTTTAGGCGAGTATAGCCATCATCACCCTGTCCTACGGTGCCGGGAAACCACCGGAGTACACCATCCTCCTGACACTGCTCACGGGCATCGTGACCTTGGCCATGGGTGTCCTCCAGCTGGGATTCATTGTCAACTTCATCTCGACTCCGGTCATGTCCGGCTTCACGTCCGCCGTGGCCATCACCATTGTGTCCACGCAAGTCAAATCTCTCCTTGGCCTTAATTTCCACGCCAATGGAATCGTGGAAGTTTTCGAAGGGCTCGTGTCCGACGTTCATCACACGAGGCTCCATGACCTCCTCCTCAGTGTCATCTGTATCTCTTCCTTGATTTTCCTCCAAGTAGGTCACGACCTCACCAGAGGTCAAATGACACTTTTGAACTCCTGCTGGAGAGGCTTATCGAAAACTTTCCTTCTCATTGTCTTCCTTTGTCCTCTTTTAGCACCTCCAGCGGATTTTCAGTTGTGCCAAAAACTGGTCCAAAGTGCTCGACAAAACGCTTTGGCTCATTTCAACATCACGCTCTGCCATCGTGGTCGTCGTGTGTACAGTTTTTTATGCTGTTTGGGGAGACCCGCCTCCGGTGGGCGTTGTTGGTAACTTGTTCAATGAACCGGAGTCAATCAACCAATCACAATTGAGCGTTCTCCGTGACATGACATTTTGTTGACAGGTCACATTGTCTCCGGGCTTCCACCCTTCAGAGTGCCTGATTTTTCGTTCGGCGGGAATTCGACCTCCGGAGAATGGGTCACGTACACATTTTCGCAAGTCGTGAAGCAATCATCGTCTGGCCTCATTGTCATTCCAATTCTCGCAATTATGGAGCACATCACGATTGCCAAGGCGGTCTCACCCTCAACGAGAATCGATGCGTCACAGGAAATGGTTACGATAGGTGAGTTACGCCAACAAAGGTCAAGGGCACTAATTTTCACTTAAGGGCACTTCTAGGCCCTTAATAGAACTTCCAAACCCTTAAGGCCAAAATCGCTGATTTTGGAGTTAACAGTTTACTTCTTTCAGGCCTCTCGAACTTCATTGGTGCCTTTTGCAGCTCTATTCCAATCACCGGAAGTTTTTCTCGGACGATGGTGAACCATGCTTCGGGGGTAGAGAGCCCTTTGGGGGGCCTTGTGACAGGGACCCTTGTGATTCTGGCCCTTCAATTTCTGACGCCATATTTCTTCTACATTCCCAAAGCAGCCCTTGCTTCCGTCATTGTCTGCGCTGTCATCTTTACCATTGACTTTGGCATCCTTCGACCCATGTGGAAGAGCAAACGTAAGAAAAACCGAAAGTTTTCCGCTCTACTGTTAAAGGTCATTGACCGGACCATCAAGGTCAATCTCCACTTTCTGATTCCTTCCTTATTTTTAAGCGATGGACATCATCCCCTGGGCGGTGACCTTTCTCCTCAGCTTGACCCTTGGCCTTGAATTCGGAATTCTCTCTGGCTTCCTCATCAGTCTCCTCTTTCTGCTCTACTACTCTGCTCGTCCTGGAGTGCGTGTGAACCGTGGGGAGGTAAAATTTGAAAATCGAAATCGAAATTTTGAAATTGATATTAAAAATTTCAAAATCAACTCATCACTTTTTTGATGTGATCTTAGACTTCCAGTGGAATCGAGTTTATTTTGGTTGACCTCGATCGATCCCTCACGTTCCCTTCAGTCGAGTACACAAATTACGTTGTGCTCAAGTCAGGTACGAATTGGGCCAAGAACCGCCTTCCAGTCGTAATTGACTGCCAGCACATACAATTCGCCGACTTCACGGCGGCGCAGGGCATGAAGGAAATGTTCCAAAGCTTCAACGCCAAGAAGCAGGAACTGGTTCTCTGGAGGGTCAAGCCCTCCGTTCTGCGCATCATCAACGGTGCAATGCAGTGCTCTGGAACGCCCTTCAAGTACTGCGCCACTGAAGCGGAGCTCGAAACGATTCTCGAAGGTATTGCAATTCACGACCTTTATTTAATTTCCGGTGCTTTTCGCGTGTCTTATCTTTTATAATCATTTCTCTTAGTTCTAAGTACCGCACGCAATCTTATTTATATTTTTTTGTTTTCACTTTCTTCTTCCAATTTCACAGACGTTTTCTTTATACTGTAATATGTAACAGGCTGGTTTTTTTTTTGTTTTAGGAGTAATTCCTCCCTTCAATTAATTCTAGGTTTCCATAATTTTAAAAACTTTCCATTGTTTTTCTGCTCGACTATTTAAGTGCTTATTTTAATTTAAGTGCCAATTAATTTGAAAGTGGTTGTAATTTTGCATACGTAAAAAATTGTATTTATTTTAGCAAGGAGAGTCGAGCTGGAGAAGGACAACACGGGAATCAAGATCACGTTCACCATGGAGGGTGACGAGGACTCGACGTGCAGTCACGTGTCGCTCGAGTCGGGCGACCAGCAGCTGTAACCGTGCATGCGCACAAGAACGCTCAATCCACCAGTCATGTGCGTATGAACGTTTGATTCGACCTGCGCATACGCTCAAGGACGGTTTGATCTATTGCAACTGCGCATGAGCTCAAGACCGTTTTGATGTACCAGCTCTTGAAATTGCTTCCGGGCGATTTCACTCCCTGTTGTTATCACTCAATTAGAATCTAGGAAGCGTTGACTAATTTTAGCCTTTCATTGAATAATTTAAGTTGAGGTAAAGGACTTGAGAGGCAGATGTTCCTGAAAGTACAGGTGATAACCACTTAATTAACTTTTCCTAATTAACACCCTTTACCATAACTCTCGGAAGTAAAAAGCAATTATGTCACGTGACTTCCGCAGTTTGGTCCCAAGTCAATTTTCACCTCGATTCTTACGGTAGAACAGTTGAGGTGCTAAAGACTCAAGGTAGACGCAATTTCCTAATCATGTGATTCTAATTAAATGCAATATTTAAGTGCTAATGATGTAATTATATAGACTATAAAACTTATTTTATTATAATTATTTTAGAGGAAATGTTGTTAGATTTGAGAGCAATAAATGTTTATGTAAATAAAAAGCGAATCGATTCAAAGAGAATCGCTTGAGAACAAGCAAAAACGTTTTCAGGATGATCAGCACATGGTCATGAATTTTGAAGGGACGAGACGCTGTGCCTGTACAATTAGAAGTTGAGGTTAATTAGAAGTTAATTGTAATTAAAAGTTAAAATTGTCGACGTTAATTTTGGGTAATTTACGCATGCGGGCGGTGGCATCGTCCTTTGACGACATCCAGGAGGGAAAGATCCGCAGCCCTCGGGCATGAAGTAGCGGATTTCATACACTTTCTTGATTGGCGGTTGATTCATGGCCACGGTGCACAGCGGCGGTGGGTGGCAGTGGTGCGAACTCTGGTGCAAAACGTTGGGATGTAAATCGGCAACGGTGAAATGCGTTACGAGGGTTAATTGACTTACTGGAATCCAAGGGCGGACGCAGGAGGGATGCAGTGGGCGTGTCCAAGGACACGGCGGCGGGGCGCACGGTGCAGGGCCAACGTTCCCGAGCGAACAGACCAGTGCCAGTCGAGGGCAGGTGGAGCACGGCGGCGGTGGATTTGGAGTACAGCAACTTCCGTACATGCTGAAAGTCGATTTGGAATTTTGAACGGTGCAATGCTTGCTTAGTAGTAAAATAAGCCCGGAACAAATCCGGAAGTTGAAAAAGTTCTTTGACTGCACCGCGTTGCGCTGTGTGATGCAATCCCAAAAACCGTGATTTGTATGTTAATAAATTTTGGAAAAAAAATCCCCGTGACATTTCTGTACATTCTTTCATCATTTTATTTCAAGTTTCAACTATTTTACTTCAAGGGCCATTAAAATTTTTGGTTTCTTCAAAATTTGGAAAGAATTTTTTTTTGAAATTTCGAAAAAAGGAACGCTTCCCACGATGCTTTTTAGTGTCGTCCCATGAGCGCTGCTTCTTCACATGGACTGAACGGACATGACCAATTTACTGAGAGAAATTGAAAATCACGTCATAATTTTGAAAATTTTTATGAAAATTTGAAAACGTTGTAAAGTGTAAATTTCCAAAAATTGTGCCATTATTTTGAGTCTACCTGGACAGCTCCCCTCGATGTGGTAGAAGGGAATTGGAGGAGGGCGCGGTGTTGGGCGGACCTCACGGTTTGGCGGACACTTTCCGCAGAGCAGAGCTTGGAGGCGGTGCAACGGCACCGTGCGGAGCTCTTCCTCCGGTGGACACGAGGAAGCGATTGGGAGACACGGTGGGGCACGGAAGAACACCGTGGTGGGGTCAGTTGCCTAATAAGGGTCAAGGGTTACTATTACCATGACTTTTTCAAGGTCAAGAATAAAAATAATAGTACGCAGCGCGGGGGACAGCAACAGCCATAAGGATTCTCTGAAAAAATCAGGCATCACGATTTTGAAACAAGACATTATTCAAAAAGCGAACTTTTTTTAAAACAAGCTTTTAAAAAGCTGTTTTTTAACGACTCACTCCAGCAGGGAAGCTTAGGTCAACATGGCATCCGGTCAACGCGCAGCGTCAATCCGCTTTTGAAGCACGGCGAAGGGCTGCATGGAGGCTGGAGCTAATTTTTTTTTAGAAAAACGTGTTTAAAAAGCATTTTAAAACAAATTAAAAAAAAGGCTTATTCAACTGCTGCTACTCTTGTCATCATGTTTTATAAGCTTACGCAAGGATTATTCTGAGAATGGTACATGCTACTGGCTGAAATCTAGAATTTTGAGCCTTTTTTGAACTATCGGAAAAAATGAACCTTCTTATGAAAATTTTGACTAAATTGAAAATGCAATGAATTGGTGTTTGTTTCATTTATCAGCGATTTTCAGCGATTTGGTACGGCAATGCAAGAAACGACCGCTTCAGAAATTGAAATAAAAAATATCATTCTTCATCTGAGATTTTCTTAGTACAACACAGCGCAGCGCTTTTCAGCGTCCGCAGCGTTTTACACCTTGTTAGGTGAATGTGGTTGATTGAAAAATGAAAATCAGCGGTTGTGTTAGATTCCGGAATTTATTAGTATCAAATCCCTTTTCCAACTCTCAAAATTTTGAAATCTTGGTTTTAAAAATCAAACCAAGGTTGTTGTTTTTTTTAAGCTTTTCAAAAAAGTACGTTCTAATTTCAAATTTTTTAACGCAACGAAGTCTCCTTGATGCTTCGTATACGCTTGGTTTCAAGTGTCTTGAATTTCAAACGAAGGGAGCTGCAAGGTTGTTTTTTAAATTTTGAAAATTTGAACAAATTTAGACTCATTTGTATAATTTACGCATAAAGGGCGGAGAGCAGTAGTTGCGTGGACAGCACTCTCCAGCACATCGAGAGCGAAGTGGGCAGGGACATGGGCAGTAGAAGATGGTTGGTGGCTCCAGTGGGCGGGGCTGAAGGCAGAGCGATGGGTGGGGCTATGGTGTTTGAAATTTTAGAAAATCTTTCACAAATTCTTAAAAGTTAAAAATAATGTTGTAACTCACGCAACACGTTGGGAGGCAGCAGGCGATTCCAAATCCACCTGAAAGTAAAGATCCTATTTATTAGAAAGAAAAAGAGAATGAAATTTTGAAAAGAAAAAACACATCTAAGACGTATTTAAAAAGACATTTCTAAAAAGGATTTTTTAATAATTTTACATGTCTGGGAAGGAAACGGTGCTGAGAAATTGCGACTGCGCTGCGGAACTGCACTTCTAAGATAATTTGGCGGTTGGTTCTACAGATTTCAAAAATTCGTTTTCAAAAATTTGATCAGTTTTTTTTTTAAATCATGATTGTTTTACTCACGATCACTGCAAATGGAGACCTTCCACAACAAATTCCTGATGGCTCACACATCTCTTAAGGAATTCAAAGCAATCCCTTCAAAATTTGAAAAAACTTAGAATTATTCGAAATTAGAATTTTGTTCTAAAAACTAAGATTTAGAAAATGAAAATTTGAGCAAAATTGAAAATAACTTGTTTTAACAGAACGTGTTCAGAAGAGTTGTCATCGAATTTTAGGGACCTTACTAATTAATTTATTCAAAAAGAATTTAAATTTAAATTAGGACGACACGCATTTTTCTAGTTAAAAGATAGTCGATTATTCGGAAATTTATTTAATCATATTCTTTATAATTGAGCGAATTAGGGAATTTTAACTAAAATTTTGTAAATCGCTGATTGGATTGCTGATCGGCCAAAATGCTGCTTACTTCTTATCGCTGATTTTGAATCAACAAAATGGTCCTGGAACGGAAAGAGCCCTTAAGTACCCCTTTTAAATACCGATAAAGTTCGGCACAAATCGGATTTGACTCACGACAACCTGGCGGCGGTGGACATGCGCAGCAGACATGCGGAGTACACCCCCAGATTTGGATTGGTTGAATAGTTGGTTCCGGAACGGCTTTAAAAATCGAACATTTTAGAATTTTAGAATAACTAAAGTTGTTGTTTGAACAATTTAAAAAAATTTTTAAACCAGCTGGCGTTGGGCACGGTGCTCCGCAGCAACACGTTGGGCAGACAAGTGTTGGCGGCCGTGGAGGCTAGAATAAATGTCATAATAATTATACGCACCGTTCGTGACACCGTTCACATGTTAAGTTCTTACACACGGCGGCGGCGGGCAGGGACACGGGCACGGCGTCAGGCAGCAAGGTTGCTAAAGTTAATTAAAATGGTTAATTGACTTCAATAACGTTAGTTTAACTCGTCAAAGTTTCTTGAACTCACCGCTGGAGGAGCAGGACAGCACCTTACACCACCTGTGAAAGGAATCTCATTTAGGTAATATTGAACCAATAAGAGATCTTGAGAGGCGGGGCTTACAGCAGCGTGGGGGAGGAGCGTACTCAAAGGACACGGTCAGGCTTGGCCCGAATCCACAAGTCTGAAACAGTGCAAGTAATACGGTGTTTAGAAAAATTTAAAACAGAATTGATAACGAGTTTGAAAGACTGTTTTAAAAATCAGCGATTCAATACATTTGTTCTTCATAACTGAAACTGTTCCAAACTTACGCCGCTCGATCCTTCTACGCCTGGCATCTTGTTCTGAAATTTAAAACTCCAAGATGTTTTGAAAGATACTTAAATTTAGAACAATGATGAATTTAGAACAACTTTTTAATTTAGAAA
>VYYI01003752.1:0-11566 GCA_021029175.1 Bilobella aurantiaca
AGACATTGACTGGCTATCTCATTTGTATTTACCTGGATCCCAAAGTAAACGAAGTTGAGAAACGTCCTCTGTCATTCAGCCCTTACGCTGCTGTTTTAATTAATTCCGGTAATGTCGAAATATTCGAGTACACCTCTGAGATAGATGTAGCTTTGGAAAGCTTTAATTTTCAGCCTGGTTTCTAAAGTTTTTGTGTTATGTGGGTATCCACCAACCTTCGCCATAAATGAAATTAAATCAAACAAAATAACTTTCGTTTGCTGATTACTGTTAGGTAGAAAAAAACCGTCGCAAATCGCGCGTAATCAAGCCTAGCATACTATATCATAGCGTTTGTTTTTTGTGTTAGAGGTCACCGATGACATTGGGACCCCAATAAATTTTGTACTATGCAAAACTAGTATGTGACTTTGAGAGGTCATTTCAAGGTCAAGGGGCCATTGGGTGAAATGGGCCCTTAAAAAATTCTCCCAAGAAGATTTCAAAAATGTTAACTCGTTTGAGAGTTACCGCGCAACCATCCTAGCGGCTTTAAAAATACCGTTGGTTTGATGGGCCCTATTTTTGAACTTGGCCTCACCCTTGACCTTTAAAAATTCAAGATTTAGATCAAGGATTCAAGATTTAGAGCGCGTCCAGACGGACAGGACGGACGGACAACCCAATCCTATAAAACTATCGCTATGCTCAGCTTAATAAGAAAAAGTGGTGGACACACCGGGATTCGATTCAGTCCAAAAATAATGGTAATGTTTTGTCTACCCACCGGTGATACAACTTTGAATCCTTATGAGCACGAAAATTTAATGCCTGGCATGCCTGCATGCAACCAAACTCCTTTGCCTAGCTCAAAAATTTGGAAGTTAACTTTTGACCTGCATATAAATTACTCAAATATATAATTGACAAATAAAAGAAAAATTTATACTTTTTACTATAAAAATCCCGTTATTCAAAGTAATCCAAAAAAGACAACAGATACAAATAAGATATCTAAGCAAAGTATTCAAACAAATACAAACTGGTTTTGTTTGATTTGGTATTTTTTTAACTATTGATTTTAAGAGGCTACTTATGTAAATAACCAGAATACGTCATCAAAAATTACATGAATTTGTCCCGCTTAGTTCTTCAATCAAAATAGCGTAAAATTTCTTCAACCCATTTTAACCGGTGGTAGACGGTTGGCAAGAGCAAGTGATAAAAAAAGCCAATAAAGTCTCCGACACAAAATCACTCTGCGCTCCACACGCAGAGGTGGCGGCGTCTGGAGCGCAGACGCCGCCACCTCTGTTGTGCGGAACCGTACAAATCGGCCGCTATTATTTGTCTTAAAACTATTCAAAATTTGGTGCAATCATCTTATACAGAAATGAATATAGTCTGCATTTCCCCTCTAAGTTTCTTGCATAGTCAGAACCAATATTTAATGACCTTTTACTGTTGCGTATGATGAATGCGAGTAAAACGGTTATGCAACTTCGTTCGTGTGTTCGAAATTGTTTATTAAGTACGTATTAGCTACTTTATGGGAATGTTCTGTCCGTCTGTCGGCCTATTTGCGCGATAACTCTCTAACTGGCTAACTTTTTTCAAATCTGTTTTCAGGTATAGGTAGTAGGCGTCAAGAGTAAGGCCAAGTTCAAAGCTGGGCCATAAGAGTCATACCCTTTGAAGTGGACGTTGGTGATTAATCGCATGTACGACGATTAGTTAGGAAGATAATCCAATGATCAAATGCTTCAATTAATTGATGAGGTCGACTTCCAAATGGATCAAATTGATTATATGTTTAATAAACGCTTAAGGAAGATTGACTAATTGAAATTACTAATTGAATATAACCTGGTCTTCTCAGAATCACATTCAAGATATATGCTTACAAAATGCCTGACAACTTCTTGGGCCCTTATCCAGTTCAAATCTGAACTACAATGGCTGAACTGACCTTGATTATGCACTTAAAGAATAGATTGCTAAAATTGATTATGTACCCATGCTGACTAAAGTAATTTAAACTATATTTGCCGCGGCTTATTGCTTTGGCTTAAATTAGAATACTGACACAATCGACAGGTGGCGCATCGTTCCAAGCACCCTTTACCCTCATTTTTACGACCACCTAAATGAACCAAATTCAAAAATTTGGAAACAAGAAGTTATGATAATTTAAAATACCAATCACCCTAAAACCCTTCATCCTTATATCAATGACCTACTAAATGATCCCTAGTCCAAAAAATTGGATTTTTCGGATTTTTGCTAGTTTAGCATAATACAAAAAGTAATGATATTTTCAAAGATCTAAACGACTCCAGACAATCTCCCCTTATTTAAATGATCCTCAAAACCAAAAAATCGGTTTTACGTTTCTTTGCTAGTTTTGCATAAATTAAAAAGTTATGATGGGTTCAGCTTCATAAATGACCCCCAACACTTCAACCATTTTAGGATGAGCTTGTGATTGAGCCCAGCACTAAAATGGAAATAAATAAATTGCAGGAAAAAATACGCTACTTAAGTTAAGTGCGTTTGCAACGAGATATTCGTTACTTTTTACGTTTCCTGTTCTTGCTTTATTATAGCTAAATTTTTATAAGAAAAAGTGATTTAACTAATAAGAATAAACTCATTAATTTTACAATTTATTCTGCATTTGTAGTATTAATAGTCCTTTCTCGTTGCTTGTATCCGATTTGCAAAGAATTCAGCATAAGTTTCGCTTCCAATTTGCGGATACGTTTGCGTCCAACCTTCTTTTTCTTTCACAAGCTTATTAACATGTGTGGATCCATCAGGTCGAACAAAAAATGCTAAGCTTTGTCGAAATGTATTAGCCTGACTCGTACCAAGAGCCTTTACTCGGTGCGCCTATGAAATAATTTGAGGAAATTGTGAAAAAAAAATAATAGTCATAATTTTACATTTTACGAAAAAAAAATAATTTGAATTAATTTTAAAACGTAGAATACCGGAGCTGGAAGCAGTCCTCCTGTCCATTTCTCTAGTGCAATCCCAGCAAGAAGCACAATCGAGTGTTTGATCGGTTTTACGGAAACCCAGGTTCCGTTGGCCATCTTCGCCTCGAGTCCGCCCACTTCATCTTGAAACAAAAGTGTCATAGTGCCCCAGTCGCAGTGCTCTCCAAGCCTCAGCTTTTCCAGATTGTTGTCAATTTTGTCAGAGTTGACTGAAAAGTAGAAATTTGTCCTAATATCATTGGACTCGGCAACTGATGTATCATCCAAGGATCTATGCCTATTGATAAAGTAGTCCTTGTCCTCTAATTCAAGGTACAAGGCAAGGCAACGAAGAAGTTTTTTAGCTAAGCTTGTTAACGACCACCCGAATACTGCCGCAGCATCTTTAAATCCTGGCGCTTCATTTGGGTTTGCAAGTTTATTGTCTCTAATTCCGGCGCACCATCGAAAATCAAAGGCTTCTTTAAAGTCTTTTGGTATGGTACCAGTCTTGTGTTTTTCAAGCTCTCCAGCACTGTAAAGTGGGAGTTCAAGTATTTGTTCATTTAAATGTAATTATTAGTTAATTATTTTTATTAATGTAATCGAATTAACTTATTTTTAGTTAAATTTGTCGTTTATTACTATGCCGCTATTACCTAATAAACGAATAATAATATAATATAATATAATAAACTAATAACGAAAAATTACCGTTCATTTTTTGGAGCTATATAACCGTTCAAATTTCCACTCTCGCTACCACTGCAGTATTTAGCCTTTGTACTCTCCGGTAGCAAAAAGAATTCCCTTGCTTTCGAGTAAAAGTTTTCAACCTAAATTTTTTATGAAGAAAAAATTCATATCAGAATTACATTAGTTGATTTTATTACAATACCGTTTGAGTAGTAGTGCCATGATTTACTAAGTAAACAAATCCAAAGTCTCTCATTCCATTTCCAAATTTGGTAGCAAAGTTCAAAAACGCTTTTGAGTCTTGTATTTCGTCAAGAGTTTCAGAAATGTCCGCGCAATCAAGAACGGGAATTTCACATTCGTTACACATAGTGCTCTTTTAAATAAGAAAAAAAAATACAGAGCAGTGTCAAAGTGAAACTACGGGACTCTGAGGAGTTCAGATAATGAATAACCTTCGCTAAGAGAACCTTTCTAATCTTTTTCACGTTCTTCCTAATCTTAACACACTTGAAGTACAGTGTTATTCACTTAAACCTGGACACCAAATTTTAAATAAGTTATTTATTTTGAAAAATATGAGTGATTCGTGAAGTTGTTTTGGTTAAAAATAGTCTAAATAAAAAATGCCTTTTTCAAGAAAGTAAACCAGAATTTTCGGAACACACTATCACGCGTATTTGCGTACAACCCGTGCGTATTTGCGTACAGGCGGTGCGAATTTGCGTACTGAACCTACAGCCCGTGCGTATTTGCGTACTGAACCTGAAATAACGTCTAAAACGACTGAACCAAACTAAAAACTTCAACTTTTGACCAGTACGCACGGGTTTTACCCCAGTACGCATGGGTTTTACCCCAGTACGCATGGGTTTTTGCCCAGTTGCACACCTTCCTAGGTCTGCAGGAGTTGTAGGATGAATACTAGTATTATGTTGAAGCAATTTAGGTCATTAGAAGAGAGTTTTTGGCCATTTTTTGCAAAAAAACTTTATCTTTTGACCAGTACGCACGGGTTTTACCCCAGTACGCATGGGTTTTACCCCAGTACGNTTTTGGCCATTTTTTGCAAAAAAAACTTTATCTTTTGACCAGTACGCACGGATTTTACCCCAGTACGCATGGGTTTTGCCCCAGTACGCATGGGTTTTGCCCCAGTACGCATGGGTTTTGCCCCAGTACGCACAAATTCCTAGGTCAGTAGGAGTTGTAGGATGAACCCTAGTACTATGTTGAAGCAATTTAGGTCATTAGAAGAGAGTTTGCGGCTATTTTACCCCAAAACTTTCCTCATTTTTTTATCAGTACTCACGGGTTTTTGACCAGTACACACACATTTATTCTATTCAAAATAATTACAAACAACATTTGAAGGCATTTTAAACAATTTTCAGTCGCTTTAGACATTATTCCAGGTTCAATACGCAAATACGCACGGGCTGTTGGTTCAGTACGCAAATACACACGGTCTGTACGCAAATACGCAATTACGCAACTACGCACGCCCTGTACGCAAATACGCAAATACGCAAATAGGCACGGGCTGTACGCAAATACGCAAATACGCGTGATAGTGTGTCCCAGAATTTTCAACAATTTTCCCTCCATGTTGTGATTTTCTCGAGGTTACTACGGGATTTTAAATTGACTGTCCTGGTATTAAGTGAATAGCACTGTATAGTAAGAATTTACAGCGCACCTCTTATCATAAATATTAGCCTCGATATATTCGCTTTAGGCACCTTTTGGACCTTTAAAATTGTTAAAATAATTGTTGAGTATCTGAAGTATTCACAAACCTATAATCGTGTGAGGTTCGGGAGCAGGACATGGCTTTTTCCTTTTTATTAAGTAGCGCAAGCAGATCGAAAGCTACTTTGTTTTCGTTTTGTCCGTCCCATTTCGAGTTTTTTTTTACCGGAAGTGACCCCCTCGGGGGTCAAAGGTCAAGGGACATCCTTCTATAACAACATGAAAAATGACCTTTACAAAAGTTGTTCTTCTTATAATGGGGAGCAAAACTTGTGCAGGACTATTTTCTCTGTGACTCCACAATGACCCCCAAATTAACACCTTGACCTCAAAATGACTTTTCAAGGTCAAACTATAGTTTTTCATGAAACAAAAAGTTATGATGGTTCCGATAATCATAGAGCCCACCTTCACTCGGAAATTACCCCTTGACTTCAAAATGACCTTTCAAGGTCAAACTCTAGTTTTGCATGTAACATATAGTTATGATTGTCCCGATGAACGTTGAGCCCCCCTTCACTTGGAAATGACCTTTGACCTCAAAGTGACCTTACAAGATTCTCTGAATTTGCACAGCTACAACGCAAGATCTATGTTTGCTATTATGCTTGCTCATGACGATATTGGTTATCACCAAATATATTTAGTCAGTCATCTCATCAGTAATTACTCTTGTATAAAATTGAGAAATAATGTTGAGACAAAGCCTTTTAGTTATGTTATAGTTAACTAAAGTTTATGCTGTTGTTTAGAGTTATGACAGTTTGCAAAAGATAAGATTTGCTAATTAACACACGTGTCAATCATGAGCAGTATTTTATGCTAAATATAGAGTTATTTTGAGTTAGTAGCGTAAGGAAGGGGCCTATAAAACGGCTCCGTTCCCTTCATTCGAGTTGTTCAGTCTGTCATTAGTCGATCAGTAGTTAGTAAGTCAATTGTCAGTCAGTTGCCTTTTCCGTAATTGTTCAATAATTCAGTAATGTTTTAAACTATGTCAGTCATAGTTTAACAAGTGTAATTGTTATTCAGTTTATTGTTGTTTGAATAAATCATTGACCTATGACATCGTTGTTGTGCGTTGGGCTTGGGGAAACTTTATTCTAAAGAACATGTCAAGTTCAGTCACCTCCAGAGCCTTTAGCCCTCAATGTTAGGTCATAACTTAACACGTTTTTAGCAGAGTCCAGTAAAGTAAGTTTCGCTCTTTGACAGTTCAGTGACCTTTGAGGTCGAGAGTAAGGTCGAACCGTTACATTATAATGTAAATTTTTCCTCAGATTTTTGCTTCGATTTTACATTTGCAACACAGGTTCTTTACCTCCCATTTATATATGATACTAGGTAACAAATCCGTCCGAAGACGGGGATTACGTGACTCAATTTTTTAAGATGTTACTAATTTTTAATCACAATTAACTAATTAGAATTATTTTTTGGCTATTTCAAAGTCATGGTTAGATTCATAATACTTATAAACCCTACATACTTTTAAAACTCAATTTCCAAAAGTTAATTTATACTAATATTTAACTACAGTTAACCAATTAGGAACCGTTTTTGAGTCCATTCGATGTAATTGTTAGGTTCAGCGTAAACGAGAACCCAGTATTCTACGTGAAACTCAATTTCTAAAAGTTAATTTTTACTAATTGTTAATTATAATTAACCAATTACGAATTGTTTTAACGACTTAAATTTGATAATTAATTGCTTTCAGCGTACCCGAGAACAGAATAATTATTTAGTTCCCTATCTATTTAGTTATCTAATTTACTTTTGGTCAGCAAGATCAATCAGTTAGAGTGCCCATTTTATGGAGTCTGTATTCGGGCATGCGCAATAGTGCCTGACCATGGCCCACGAAGTGGCCATTTTATTGTATAGTATAATCGTTATATGATATTTTCTATCACAAAATGACATATGTAAAGTTATTTGCGTCATAAATAAGTAATTGGTGTTGGCTGGAAAGTGAATTAGCGTTAAACGTGTTTGGAAATATTTCGCAGGCTAGTAAATATCAAAGGGGTATAGTTCGTTGCGTGAGAAGTTGTGTTGATAGGTATGGAGAAGTGTTTT
The DNA here is from genome assembly GCA_021029175.1 of Bilobella aurantiaca. Taxonomy (NCBI): domain Eukaryota; kingdom Metazoa; phylum Arthropoda; class Collembola; order Poduromorpha; family Neanuridae; genus Bilobella; species Bilobella aurantiaca. Next base: position 7,491 of record VYYI01003752.1, read on the forward strand.
ATTGGAAAGCTGTTCGGTGAGGGTTGAGTAATTATATATAATTATGAGTAATGGTTTAACACAAAACATTACTCGTACTTATTTTTTGCACGAAGCGTTTTAATTTCCTTGCCTTCCAGTACTACTGCAAAACTAAACCAATTAAACCTTCTATAAAAAGTCTTGAGGTTTGTAGACGGCATTCCATGGGCATTACGGTTGGTGTCTCACAACCCGATTCAAGCGGACCATCGGGTGCTTTACTTATTTGTTCTCTAGCAAATTAAAAGTCACTGGAAACCAAAAACAGTGGCCAGAGACCAAATGTGGTCGCTTTATTAAGTACACTGCCCCGTTTCTGGGAATAACATTACCAGAACCTTTGTGCTTTAAGCTGTTCTATAATTTGTTTTTACAATTTTAAACTTTTGCTGTTTTAAATATTAATCTGACTGCATCAATTTAGAGTTTTATGGTGACCAGATCCGGTCTTTATAGACGACATTTGATTTTCGGTTTTCGGATTAAAAATAAACAAAATTCAAAAAGCTTAAAAATAACATGAGACAAAAAATAATTTTCTCATAGTCTTTAATAAATTTTAACGCTCTCGTAGCACACTACCAAACAACATTTTTTCTTTTTGCGACCAGGTTCAGTGGTTCCCTAGAGACCATATTATTTTGCTTGAAACAAGTCTCGGTTGCTTGACTGTTCGACAACAGTATTCCCCTATCGATACAGACCAGATTTGCTTGGTAAGAATACAACTTAGTCTCTTCAAGGCGACTAGATTCTCTGTAACATACTAAACACATAAGTTACATGAGAGCAAACTTTCATCAGTTTCATGTTCATTTTAAGGATAAGCTTTAAATGTTAGGTTTAGGCATTAAAAAGTGTTTTGAATGAATAGAAATGAAGAAATATTAAAAGTTCTGGCTTATTTTCTCCAATTTTCTCCTTTTTGGTTTCAGTTGACGGGTTTTCAAAAATTTAACTTTTAGTTTTTCTTCTACTTTTAAAACAGAGGTGCATACTTAAAAGAGTAGTCTTCAAATGCATACAACACTGTGTCAATTGAATGTATTACATCAAGGCATTTCGAGAAGGGTGAATAATGAAGTGTTACTAAAGTTTCCTATGTTAATGTACCACACGTGCAACCTTACATGAAAATTGGGGACAAGTAGAAGAAACCTGCAACAGGATTATAGTCGTTATTTTAAAATTGTGCTCTGGTGGTCTGTTATGATGGCATATTTGAAGCGTATCCCTTATTTCTTGTTACTTGCAAATCACCAATTTCACGAGTAAATGAAAGCCCGTGCAATGAGTAATACGTAACTTGAACCCCAATTTCTTTAATACGAGTATACGTTCACTACAAACTTCAAAGATGACCCCTACATTTAGCACATAAACAATACAAACACTATTGCTAGTGACTTTGTTATCGGGTTCAAGCATGAATCGATGATTTTAAAAGAATTCAATCTTGAGAACGTATATTCGACTATAAGACGAATTGGAAAAATGATCTCAGAATTGGAACTAATACTACTAAAATACTATTTATCAGTTGTAAGCTATGTGAGGCTTGGACCGTTTGTTTTTGTTAATGATAATTTAGCAACGACACAATACGTCAATATTTCGTTCCAATTGTATTACTGCCCTACAATTCACAGCTATAGCTGCATACTTCATATTGTGTGTAAAGCATTTTGAAGAAGTCAGCATTCTGCAAAATGGAGTGATGATTGTCATAAGGCTGTGCTGCACAATTCAAATTTCCGTTCGAATTGTTTTGACCGTTTACTACGCTGAGGTCGCCAAGCTATACAATAGCGTACTAAGCATTGATAGCACACTAAGTAAGCTAATACGTAGTAAAGGAGAGAAAAACTGAAAAAAATGTATTGTTATTTATTGTAATAATTTACAGGTAAATATATTATACCGAAAGCAAAAGACAAGCATCAACAAGTTCGAACGGTACTGGTATTTGTTCCGGTAATGACTTGCCCGCTTCTTGTATTTACACTGAGCCTATTAGCCTTCGAGTATCTATTTAAAATGTTTATTACGTCTGAAGTTTTATTTATTCCTAATTTGTGTGTAATATTGTTCACCGGTACAGTTTCGGCACATGATACCGTATTCATACTCACCTTATTCTTCTATTCAATCCTCTCGCTCTTGTTCTGGTTAACAGAGATAAAGTAAGACTAACAAATATTAGTTACTTAGCTCGATAGTTTTTGAAAAAGGGAGTGAACCCGATACCGATACCCGATAGTGAATCCGTGGGTTGTGTATTAATTTGAAAATTTGCACTTCTTACATGGAACTATGATTTATCACCATAGTAATTGCCTGTGTACGTCCGTAACAGTTGCACAAAAACTCCTCCCACCTGACTTATTCTTTGCCCAGTTTCACAAATAGACATTTAAAATAACAGAAAAGGTTTTTTCTCCATGAAAAGTTAAATCCGGGAACAATCCTCTCCTACTCTATTTGACTGAAAAAAAAAATTGTTTTCCGGATTTTTTTTAGCAATTGTTTACTTCTGTGTTAAATAAGTGTAATATACAGAGTTCCATACATAGTAGATGGAAAATACATAGAATTGGTAATACCGCATGAGATGACGGGAAACTTAAAACTAGTTTAATGAAACACATGAATGTTATCAGTTGCATCAAATGTAATATGTCAAGTAAACTTAATTTGTTTTCATGTTAATTCCTTCTGCAGTCATGAGCGACAACATGCTGGATATTTATCAAAGGTTTGGGTTTATCGTGCTTTGCAAATCTTGGAACGGCTCCTATCAAAAGCTTTTGGAAGTATTTTACTACCGGAATTTGTCATGGTAAACGTCTTACTTGTAGTCGGTCTGGTTTACTGTGTAGTAAGTGCAAGCTGCATGCTCACTATGGCAGTTTACTTTGTCCTAGTAGGAATGCTAATTTAATTTTCTATTTCTACGCCACTATTTGCAACTATTCTTGCTCAAATATTTTGCAACTCTAACAAATTCAAGTCAAATGCACTATCGAGTCTTAAATGAGGCAATCGCTATAACCAAAGAAAACTTACATCTTTGCCAGCATTGAAGCTTTCAGTAGGAACTTTTTTCTACGTGGAACAAAACGCAGCACTACAAGTGATGAACATTATTCTTGACCAGGTAGCTGCAATTCTAATTGCAACAAAAACACGCTCATGCATTAACTGAAGAATCTATCAAATATATTACAGCATTTTAAAAGCCAACAGTAAATTATATGTTAGATTAATTTAGCAAACAATAAAAGCGCGCTGCGGCGCACTGAAACTACTGTGTTGAAAAAAGTCATCAAATTGTACAGAGTAGGACTAGCGCTGATACCTACTCCACACGGGTGTTATAAAAGTTTTTCAACAAAGTATAAGAAATTTCCAAAAACACAAGTCAAACTTTGTGAGAAAATATAGGCAAATCTTATGCTTCCCCATTGCTAAACTTTCTGCCGTACGACTTCATGTTAAATTTAGTTACTTCACCCAAAGTCACTACTTTGAAAATTTGACATCTGACGATTTTATTACTCTGTTTTTCAACAGAGTAATAATAGCCAATATGGATTTGTTTGAAAGAGACGGCGAATTAATTATTAAATTGAATTTGGTGGAAAAGTTTTGTTAGTAGAAATTATTCTTAGAAGTTTGATCAAGGTGTAAGAATCAATGAATGAAAGGTTTTATTAAAATTGCATTTAAACCGTTTGATTTCAAAAAAAAATCAGTTTTGGAATACAGTTTTTTTAGTGTTTTTAACTCCTTTGATTACTTAATGCTGCGCAAGGCCTTAATAGTTTCGGCACACTCCCTGATATGCCTTATGTAGATTTGTTTTTGCTGCAAATCTGTTCCAGGCTGAAGATTTTCCAAGTAGCGTGTCGCCGACGTAATTTCCATCATTAGCAAAATTTCTGCAGCATCTGCAGGCGTGGCCGTTGGTTGCGACGGCGAAGCTACGATTTTCTCCGTGTTGTGATTATGAACTTTTAAAATAAGTAATTTTTTAATTCAAATAAATGTTATAA
>VYYI01003753.1:0-11565 GCA_021029175.1 Bilobella aurantiaca
TACATACAGAGAGCCATCCAGTTGGACAGCATTTTTTCGACCACTGTCTCCGTTCGGCGGAGCATGAGCTGTGGATGCTTCGTTCCCACGGATTTATTGACAAGGCGATGAAGGAGGCTCTGAAGAATGTCCGTCGCATACTCCATCTTTCCCATCAAGATAATCATGAGGAGAGAGGCGACGTTGACTCTGAAAAAGATCAATTTTATGTCAACTTCCTGGATCATCTTCCAAAATGTCTTGTGTCCGTTCTTGGAGAATGCATCTTACTTATCACGTAATTTGAAGCCACGCTGACACTCGAGCGTCTCAATAAAGGTAAGGAGAAAGTACTTGTTGTTGAGAAGGAGGTCAAACTGACTCATCGCCGCGTCGTAGTTTGTGGACGGCCCATTAATCCGGATCTGAAATGAGACGACGACAAATAGGCTTTAGAAAATGAAAAACGAACGTAACGCATCTTCTTTAAGCCTCGCATTAGACAAAGGTGTTTTAAGGTATATCGGGTTGCGATGAAGGGCCCAAAGCCCTCTGACTGTCCCACCAACAGCCTCCCTTGTCGCTTCAACTTCCCTACGCTTGGCATGAAATAAAAAATGAGCCAAGTTTGAAATTGGATCTTCACCGCTTCTCCTCTGTTTTCTACTTGATCCTGGAGAAAGTGGTGCTGGAGAAAGTTGGAAATGCTATGTGGGGGACGTAGAGAGGACCTGACAAGATGGATGGACAGGTTCAGTCAAGAAAATCCCTGGAAGACAACCCAAGCCTCTTTTCTACACTTGAAAAGACGAGCGACCAGGGAGAAACATGTGCTCATCCTTACCCCAATTCATCATTCACCGCTGACGACATGTTCTTGGTCGCATGACAATTGTCTACAATTGAACACCCAGCAACTTTCCTAAGCCCTAATCAATATCCCTTGTGTAATAGTGGCCCTTGAAGGGGCGCACTGCTTTAGCCTGGCCCGCTAGTGAGTTGGCTATTCAATTGTCAATGGAAACTTGGTTGAACGTTATTCAGGAAATGTTGGGACCCTTTACGCTAAAAAAATGAGAGATGATGAGTACTGCGCAGAGGGAGAAGTGCCAAATTTGTCGAGCGGGTTTCAAGTCCTTGTGACTTCGCCATTTTAATTTCCACATGCCACACAATCTTTTATTTAGGACGACTTACCTTGGGATCCCGGAGAATGGGATGCTCTGAGACTCCAGGGAAAAAGACTTTCATGACGTAATTCTTGTGATCCAGCGTCGGAATCGCCGAGGCTCCTAAATCTGCCGTCAAGTCCCGCATATCCGTCTGAAGCTCCGCGAAGGCTGTAAAATTCAAACAAGGAAATTAGAAAGTGAAAGCTCCCCTCCCTTCCAGCTTTTAATTTCCATGTCCAGTGGAGCTGAAGTTTGAATAGACACATTTCATTAGGATTCAATGGCACCCTTCCCAAGGGTAATTGAGTACTTAGAGATCCGGCGAGTCAATTAGGGAGAGAGAATTTTAATTCGGGAAATGGTCCTCAATTGACCGAATAAAGGCTGGAAGGGTGAGCTGGAAGTTGGTCTTCATTTCGTTTCATTTACCTTGTTTACACTCGGAGCGAACGTTACTTTCGAGCGTATCCATTTGAATTTGAATGCGCTTGTACTCCCTTTCGGCCTGAGTTGACTTTCTCCGGTAAATGAAGACGATGGCGACGAATAGGAATAGTAGAATTAGGGCTGTGATACAGGCTACCAAATACGCTTCGACTGGAAAGAAGCTCCCCTTATTGAGCTCGTACTGTAGGTAGCCAACTTGAAATTTCAAGAATTGACCAAACTTGACAGTTACTAAGGGCAGGCCATGATCGTCAGTCGCTCCGGGCTGGATTTCTGGTGGAGCGCAGAAGAGCTGCGTTTGAGCCAGAGAAGTGACATTGCACTTTTCTGAACCAATTAGAACCGTCACGTCAGTCTCGTCACAGGCCTCGTTCAAGTGTTCACCCTAAAAAGTTAAAAAGTTTAGGCACATCGAATGTGAAGCAATTAATGGAGGACGGATCAATGGTCCCTTTGAACAGGGGATGAGCCTCACTTCAATAACAAGCGTATCTCCCTTGTAGAGCTTAGCTCCGCCGGGAAAGGGATTGACGATTGGATCCTCGACGTAGATTAACTGAGCCTTGTCAAGCGGTAAGTAATTGTGAAGATGAAGAAGTGACTCGACGTTGTCCATGATGAAGCCAATGGCTTTCGTCGTCTCGAGACTAGAGCCACGGCGAGCGGCATAGGCGGATGAACCCGTCCCACGCACGGCTCGCTTACTCGTGTTGGCATCCAGGGAAAATTCCAGGACATTGATAGGCGGCGAGGGACATTCCATCTGGGTTGGATTTAGCACCGTGCAGGTCTGCAGGGAACAAAGGTCATTAGATGACAGTACATATGTACCTACAAGGGGCCCTTCAATTGATTTTCTTACGGTTCGGTTCATAATAATGAGATTCTCTCCTTCCCCACCGTAGACGATCATTTCCGGACTCTGGACAGCATCAATGTTGGTCCCATGAACGGTTATCATGCGTCCACCAGAGGCAAAGCTCTTCAACGGTTTGATCTCGACCACCGTCGGATCAGCCATGTAGTGAAATAATGCCCGCATCTTTCCTTCTTCCCCTTCGTCAATGCCATCACCTTCGCTTTCATTCGACTCCGACGACAGGATTCGGGTGGCATCGTCAATACTGACGCTAATCCTCCCCACGGTTTCATTTGCCAGAGCCTCCGAAGTGGTGCATGTAATTCTGGAGCTGGACGAGTGACTCGTATTGACAAGGCAAGGGTAGTTTTTGAGAAGGACATGAATTGAGGAGCCAATATTAAGGTGTGAGCCCTTGATAGTCAACTGAGTACCCCCACTTTTAGGCCCCTGGTGCGGAGTGACGCCAGTCACGCGAATGTTCTAGGGAAATAGGAATCCATTTAATGCGCATGTGCCTGGGCAATTGAATTGATTCAATTCAAAGTGACACGAGGGACTTTGTAGGGTCGGGAAGTTCGTCGTTTCCTTAATGAAGAAAAGTGGCCGGAGAAAGTTGAGCTTACCTTATAGCTAAAATGCACGGAAGAGTTCGTGTAGCCAACGGCGTTGCCCACCTGAATCGTGCTTTCTAATTCACGACTCACTGGGCCCGTCTGGCAAACGATTCGAACGGATACCTGTCATTATACATCATTATCATTTGTACAGGTAGAGTGTTAGTAAATCAATCTCATGAATTATACCTAATTAGAAAGATCAGGTTTCGTTCTTAATTACCTGATAGTCTTTGAGAATGCAAGGTACGTGGCCGATGTGGATCTTTCCCCGGACATCTTCGTCCTTGAGACCCAGGTCTGACCCTTCGATTGTCACTAGAGTTCCTCCCTCAATTGGACCACTTAACGGTTTTATCTGCAAAAATTAAAATTTCGAAACTGGAATACTCATTAGCTAAAAACGAATTAACCTAGACGTTTTAAAGCTATGCAACAGAACAAATTGTGACAGGCCATGATTTGAACCTTCAATATTTTTTGTTACTCCATTGTTAAATTCTGGAGAGTCATTGACACAATCAATCAGGATGACGAAGATGACAGGTAAAGTCACAACACAAAAATCTACCGACTCCGCCCAATGTCTCCATATTAAAATAACAAAAGGGGTGTGAATCTATTCCCGAGTCAATTAGCCAGTACCTTCGAGGTACAATTGAAAAAAAAATTTCAACAAAAACCGATGACTTAAAGTACTCAACTTATTTCAAATGCTGAAGTGCCCCACTCAAAGCGTCCTCTTCGAAGGCTCACATCAGCGCCTGACGCACCCTTAATAACACCCTTCACTCCAACGCATCCCTGTCAAATTCAATTTCAATTCTGCTCAAACCTTCCGTCTAAGAATCACTTTGATATGGATTTCCTAAATCCTCCTTCAATCCTCCAGCGCAGCAAATGATGAAAAGGACAAAAAGCCTGGAATCTTCAAATGTAATTTCAATGAAAATGACTCCCCGGCGGTGAAAGTTGCGGTTCTCGGCGCCGTGAGGAAGAATGCGCATTGTGCTTGTAGGCCCCACACCGCCGCGGCGGCCTTACCTACTAAATCCAGCACAACTTACTTCCACACTCTCCTCACGTGTCAAGTTTCGGGTTACTCCATTCTTCATTAATTCCAACTTTAGGGTTCCAGAAAGAAGCGGAAGGAGAAGGTGATCCTACCAAATCCTTCATCATTCCGATTTCAAAAAAACGGAATTTCAAATTTCAATTCAGCCTGAGCCCTGCATTTCCAGCTTTTCAATAAATCCAGTGAATCACTCCAGTATTCGGAGCTGGAGAGTGAGGGGCTTCTGTTTTTGAGGCAAGTGCTCAATACAATGGTAGCACTAACGGAATGAAATTGCTTTCATTTTTCGGATCTTCTTTGTGCTTTGATCCTTTATTTTCTGCTGGAAGTTGTAGCCACGCAATGGGTATATTTTCTTGGTTAGGAAAAGTTCTTCATCCCCTCTTCTTAATTAAGGGTAGTAAATTGAAGAGGCCTCTTAAGGGGGAGAGAGAGCCCTATAATCAATCTTCCCACTTCGCAAAGGAAGTAATGTCAAATCAAAGACCTCAATTGCAGGAGGAGACGAAGGAAGGGAGAAAGTCCAGTTCATGGAAGCGCTACGCTGCCATAAGTCACTAATGAATCATTACATAAATTACTACTTCCAGCCACATTCAGGACAAGTCTCCCCGGCGACAAAGGAGCGACCAGCTCCACCAATCCCAGTAACGATGCTTTCACCCTTCCAAAGGAACATCAACATCAATCACCACAAATGCATAATTCTTCTTCACCCTCTTGTTTCCTGGACAAAATCATTCATCAAACCTTCCCTCCCCACAAACAAAGTCATGTTGAGTGTCACCAGTATTGTCCATTTCCACGCAGCTGGGACTCGACATGACAAGCAGGAACCAGGGGTCTAAAATCGTCAAATGACTTCCATGTGAGGACACCGTTACCCAAGTAGTATGTGAAACCATTTCAAGTCTCGTACATTAATTGCTTTGTCGATTATTTAAAAAAAAATTTAAACAGATAGTTCGAGCCTCTTGTCCGCGGGTTTTTGCGGATTGAAAAACGGAAGCCAAGGTCCTCGAAACGATAAGACGAATTTTAAACTTTTTATAATGGAGGTTGATACTTGGCCATAGAAACTGTTTAGATTTTGTGATAACAAGATATACATAGGGCCAATTTTGAAGGGCCTCAGGGCCAATTTAATTGGATTTCGTTTCTCGGGAACAAATAACTCGCCTTTAATCCTTCCTGACCAAGGTACCCTTAACTCAAATAAAACCTTCAAGCCCACTTCAGTGGTCCTACGTGAAAACGAGTTTTACTTGATCATTTTCATCATAATGCATTACACTTTTCACTCCTTCGAAATAACACCCCTGAATTTAATTTACTGCAGATTTTACTCTTTCCGTTTACAAATAATACTGCCAATATTGTACTACATCAATTTCACATCACGACTTGGCATTAGTTTCAGAATTATAGATGCAGTATTCTAAAATTGAGCACGTCAAGCTCAAATCCTGGCGCCCGGTCCAAGAAGCCATGAAGAATACAAATCAAGTATCTGACAAACTGAGAGGCGCTGCTTCCTCAGCGAATACTTCATTCAAGTGACCCAGGGCTCCTGCGGCTGTTGCGAACGGTCACTTGAAGTATCCTAGAACGCACTTTCCGAATCAAATTGGAATGCCTATAGAGTGTTTCCTACTCCTTGAATATAAAATGCAGTGTAAGGGTTCTAAAGTCACTTGAAGATGATTATGAACTCGCGGTGGATTAGGTTCGCTGGAGTGCCTTCATATTAAAGAAGTGTGGACTGGTGGAGGGTGCAAGGGCCCCGTTGTCTGTGCCACGGTGAGGCCTTAGTAAGAATGTTGACACTTGAGCGGATGATGGATGAACATGAAAGTTGGACATGTCAGCCATGACTTGACACAAAGGGTCCTACACACCGTCGCCGTCCGGTCCGCCGCAGGGTGCACAATGCTAAATCCATTTGGAAAGAGAGCGCGGCCCTAGAAACGTAACCAATAGAAGGCCTCGTCGTCCCTGCTTGTGATTCAGACAGAGCCTGCTGCAATAAATCGTGAGTGTCAATCTCTGAAAAGGAGCCCCTCTGCTTATTCCAATGAAAAATACAATGGAATGGAATGTATTGGCTTTTGTCAGACATAACTCCAGCGAAATGCAGCGCATTCTGCACTGAACTTCAGAGTCACAAGGGCTTATATCATATTCTCATCTCGAACCTCTTTTTTTTATACAATTTCCAGCCTTCCAGAAACAGAAATCCAATCCAATCCTCCTCAAAAGATCCAGAAAAGTCATGAATTGAATCAGAAAGATGGAATCTACACTTTACAAATACATTTTCAACCAGTCAGATCGACAGGTTAGGATAGGATTCCTTCCATTTAGAGTCATGATTCTTGCTTTCACTCATCGACTTTCACCAGTTTCGGAAGAGGATCTGCGCCACTTGTGTTCAACACAAAATAGTCTAGCAGAGGTTGGAAAACAATTGAACACTTTTCGATGCAATTTGCAATATATTCTAAATACAAATATTTCAAGGGCCCTTTGCAAATCACATTGAAACTGACCATTAGGGGCCATATTTTTTGCTTACCACATCAATTCGAGGCTTTGGGCACTTGGAGATAGGGTGCCTTAGGCATGACTCCCTGAAGGAACACTGCTCCCCGCACCATGTGCACTTGTAGCGGGCACTGCTTGGGGTCACGCAAAGGGAACAGTCAGGATGACCCCGATGGGATCCAAGGATCTCACATTTGTAGACCGTAAAATTTATGCTGTCAATATGATGTGACTGCTTCCAGAGGACAGTGACGTTTCCTTGAAATTCTCCAATTGGCGCTTGGTAAGAGAGCTATCAAATAAATATTATATTCATAAAACTTTTTTTAAAACGAAGAAAAAACAAAAGGCAGCGGAGGTAACGGCAAAGGAGAAATTGAAAAGGAAATTAAATCAAAAGCTTGAGAAAGTTAAGTCAGCAGGAATCTTTTAGTTTTTGGTAAAGTTTTTAAATGGGTCTTTTAGCTCTCGAGCCTTTGTTTCCATTCTGCCAAGTTTAGAAATCCAGTTTCAAGTCTAGCGGAAATGTTTTTTTTTTCGGAAAAAGTAAAATAAAATTACCATCGTTTCATCACAGACTACGACTCGTCCATTCTCGACTCGAGCTGCCACTCTCGTATTTCTTTCTTCAAGATGGATGATGCAGGAGAAGTCAAAGTGGTTTACCTAGTGAAGGAAAAGAATGAAGAGGAAGATTTGAATTTTAGTACATCATCATCCCCACTGCACATGGCCGAGTCCCTTAGCCAAGTAAAGTGTGCATCGCTTCAAAAAAAAGTCTGCTCAAAACGAACTTGAAAAAAGAGTTGAAGAGGACTTCAAACAAGAGGAAAACTTTCTCCTACTTTCTCTTCCAATTTCTGCATGCTGCAAAACTGTAAAGGCACTTCTCTCTCTCAGTTCCAATTTTTAAGGAATTCCTTACTCCGCATCTTGAACCTCAACAAGTTCACGCCTATTTCCCGCCACAAATGCTTATAATGATAATTTATACTCACTTGTCGTGGAAGGTTTTCAACTTCAAGCTTAATTTTTCGTGCCATATTATTTGGAAAGAGCAGTGTGTCCGGGGCAGGGCTTCGCAGCCTTGGACAGAAACCAGAACCGTGTGAGGTCATTTGAGCAGGATTCTGAAAGAGAAGTTATTAAAAAAAATATTAAAATAAAATACTAAAGTACTGAAAATTAAATATTATAAGATAATCTACTTAAATAGTGCAAATGAATATTTTTCTCTAAACAGTCCAGCAATCATCAAAAATTTCAATAACGTTTTGTAAATCTGAAATCCTTCTGGATTTTTTCTTCCAAAGCCTCGCTTCCTGCTGAAATTAATCATAAATTTTAATTTCCTTTATAAGAATAAACTCTAAATCCCTCGGAGGCAGTGAGGCCTAGGAAACTTTAGAATTATTTCATACAGAGATTCATTTCGCGATGATTAAAGAAGATAAGGACGCACAGTAGCCTCCGTCAGAGCCCAGTTTTAGATTCATCCATTCGTTTAATTTCGAGCAGCAGATTTAAATTCTTTTAATTTCTAAAATTGTACGAGCCTTGGCTACGGAGGCGGGGGACTTGAAACCTTTTACCCTTATTAAATTCCTTCCATCTCCATCACACGCTGCTACTTTCTTCGTCTTCCTGATTTTCGTTGCTTGGCTTACTTCCTATTTCCCTTAAAATCCGCACTGGGATTTCCGCTCTTGACTCGAACCCTTGACTTTAAACCATTTTTGGAGGGACTATCTAAGGGCAGGAAATAATTAACTTGTTGAAATAGGGAAAGTGTGAATTTCTGACTCTTCCGCTCTTAACGCCTCATGAGCTCCACTTTCTCCTTCCTTTTTATCACTAGCCCTAAATTGGATTCGCTTTCACTGCCCAACTGGAAACTTTGAATGAAATGGAGGCGAGAGCCTCTAAGGGCCTGTCGATCCTTTTCAAAAGGTCCCACTTCGGTGGGACCATTAGCCCTGTCTCTTTAATTCGGCTTTAGCGTGGAGCAAGCGTTCCTGTTGGGATATCCTATCCCTTTGATCCCGCACGCCTCTCACTCTCGACTAATTGAATCCTCATAATGGAACAACGCAAGAAGTTAGCAGCTCCTTTGACGCACCTAAGCCACGCTTCCATTTTAGGAGGATTCAAAAAGGCTAGAGGAGAAAGTTGTCCTGAAAAACTAAAGAAAGGGATTTGATATGCGGCAAAGAGCGAGGTGAAGCTTACGATTTAAAATTGTCTACTTGTGTTTTGGGTTAAATTAACTGACATTCAGGATGGGAGAAAGTTTATTTTAGGAAATACTTTTATTTTTGTTTTCTTCAATTGAAGAAAGTGGAGAAAGGCAAAGTCGTCTCTCAACGTTTACTGCCCAGTAAAACTTTGATTTTCCCAACACTAATTTTCTTAAGTGGAAATCATTGACGTGGAACTAATTTTGACAAAGTTTTCTGACTTGTTTTTGATTAGTTGATTTCCGCCAGCTCCATTCAAAACTAAAATGCCTGCGCTACAAGAAAAATACTGCGCCGTCAAGAACGTTGAAAAGGGGCTTCGTTTAACTGGCACAGTGAAACGCTTCCATGTCATATCAAATCTCCCGCTCGTGTCTGATGGACCGCTGTGGCTAGAATGTCCTAATTTGACTTTTGGGCACTACAGATGAACCTTCAGCAATCCTATATATGTTGCATTTACTTAACCAGATAAATGATGATCGATTTTTATATTCATAGCTTGGAAATTTTGAACATTTTCTTTTTAATTTTGTTTCAAGTTACCTGATGAAGGACGTGGAAAAGAGCGGCCTTGTCACCAGTGACCACAGAGGAGCTATTACAAGCCGACGTGTCGTGAACACACTTATTTTCGTAGACACACCAGCTACAGCCCCAAGCGGACTTGACGCAGGAGCGGCAGCGCGTGTGCCTGGAACAGTTGAAGAAGTAGAAGGATCGACTGACAAAGTCCTTGTTCGTTTCTGCCGAGCGCACGGCCAAGTCCACTTGGACATGGTCCTGCTCGTCCGGAATCTGGGGACGGTGGTCAACTTGCGGTGTTTTGCATTCGAGGCCATGTGGCTTCAATTCAGCGTCAATCGGTGGCATCGAGCCGAAAACGCACTTGTACTTGGCACCGCCACCAGGCAAATTCGGCCGAATCACTAACATCACCTACACAAATATCAATAAAAAAGTATTTATAACCGCCAAGCTTCTAGTCCATTAATTACACATTCATTCATTTGTTTATTTAGTGGTTTTTTTTATTAAAAAAAAACAGTTAAATTTATTTACAATAGGTTTAGGAATACCAAATCATTGTGTGGTTATAATAAATACTTGATCGCTAGTTGCTTAAAATTCAGTAAAATAGGTTAGTAGATTTAAAATTTTATTTTGTTTTTAAAACATTTAAATTATAACCCACAATTATGCTGGTATTATTTTATTATTATTGTACAAAAAGAGGATATTGGACTAATACTATATTTCATATTAATTCACTAGCTTATTTTAATTTAATTTTGTGAGAAAAGAAATAAGTTAATTTAAAATTAAACTATCTTACTATTTACTCAAGAGGCTGGCGTGAGAAATATTCACCGTAGGCATCCGGGGTCAAAAAAAAATTGTAAGCACATTTCAAGTTTCTGTACATCCTCATCAAATACCAACTTTTTGAGCTCTTGCCTTACTAAGCCCCTGTGGCCTAATGGATAAGGCGTCGGTCTCCTAAACCGAAGATTGGGGGTTCGAGTCCCCCCAGGGGTAGTAAAAATAACTGTTTTTGACTTTTTTTTAAAAATTTATATGCTCTATTTTGCTAATACCTAAAGTTCTATTACACTGCAAGCAATTAGAATGCACTATAATTAAACTAAACTACTTAAAATATTTCCTCTGAATTTAAGTTTTTTTTTTGTAGTCTATTTCTAAAAGCTCTCCGGCGATCCTTAACTCATTCTTTCGAAATTCCATTATTAATTAATTTAGTTTTGGTGTAAAAATAAGAAATATTTTTCTGCAAATGGTCCGACAATCGCCTCTTATCCTTTGCAAATATCCTATAAGGAATGTCGAATTAAAATACTTTCTCCAGTTTCGTTTTCTCCCAAGAAATCCCCCAACAGCACTCCTGAATGTTGCAGGGAAGAATTTAGAGACCGTCTTACTCTTAACTGCTTAATTCCATGCTTGAACTCTAATTAAGATGAAGCGCTAATGTTCTGGCTTTTAATTAATTTCTGTTTGCTTTCATTTAATTTGGAATTTATCCCACTAGGCCTGTTCATCACTTTCCTGTCCGTTTATCTGAGGTCGAGAGCCTTCATTTTCTTGATTTGGTATAGCGGATCCCAGCGCAGACACAGGATCGTTTTGAGTTACTTCCAATAATAGAAATCAAGAGGAGAAAGCAAGGAGAAAGTGCCAGATTAAATTAAAATCTCCATCAACAATGTTAACAGTAACTTAAAACCCATCATTCAATACATCTCTACCTTCGCGGATTAACTTCAAGACTAACTGCTTTTCCCACACAATTGTAAACCAGGGAGCAAAATTAGGCCACTGGGAAAATCGATTTAAAAAAATTGACCTCATATTTTCTAAATATTCAATTCGAAGCTATAAAAGTATCCTGAACCGCTCTCCATTCCAGTGAAAATGAAACAACATGACTAAAATTGTTTCAGGAAATAAGCCATGTTTTAGGTGACTCTTACGGGAGTGAAATGATAGGAAGAGGCCAAGGTATATAGAATACTAACAGGTAGGGCCGTTATGGTTTCTAAGGGAAATTAATGAAAATTGTGACGTCATCGCGTGTCAGCCATTACATTATAGTGCATTATGGAAGATCAAAATC
>VYYI01003754.1:0-11564 GCA_021029175.1 Bilobella aurantiaca
AAGGACCTCATCGCTCCCTCCTCGCCACTTCCGGCCTTCGTCTTCTTTTTGTATTGTGCCACCAATAAAAGTAGTGGCCTTCGGGTCCTGTCGTGACATCGGTGACCTTTTGACCTTTCATTATTGGATCTAAAGTCAGGTAGGCATAAGGCCTTTGCATATAGGTTCCCCCGGTCCCACTAGTCCATTCCACTTTTGTCCCTTACCCCTTTTAGGTGCCCTATCCCTTTTGACCCCTGGAGTCTTGCCCCTTCCCACTAGTGGTTCCCCTAATCCTCTCAGAACGCTCAGAAGATCAAAAAGCGTCGTGACTATTCACATTTCATATTAAACGCTGCCGAAGAGCTGTCTATCATCTCACAAAATCAAGCAGCCCGAGTGGACTCGGACGATGAAGAAAGTTCGTAATTAGAAACCGTAATTATTTTGCAATACTGTTTAAGATGGTTATTATCTAAATCAAATCAATTGATTCAGCAATAAACATTAAAAAATATGGTCAAAATTCATCCACTAGAAATTATATTTAAGTGGTCTTCAACCTAGATTTGGAAGCTTGTCCTAAATATTTTTTGATTGCATTTTCAATATTTGTTTTCAAGATTTTGTTCTCCTGTGATTTATATTATCCATCCCAGAATGTGTTTACAAGCAGTTTTATAGAAACAACAACTTGTTAACTTTTCAAAAAACTTTTTAACTGAAAAAAGGTTTTCATAAATTGAACACATGAAACTGTGTTTTTAAAGCTGCACAATTTTTAGCCGAGCTTTTCCCATATAATCAAATTCAATTTAGCCTGAAAGCAAGCGTTAATGGGAATACTCCTTTGTTGTTTGTTTTTTCAATTGTTTTCAAAAAATCGAAGTTTTTTTTTTCGGAAAATTTGACTGCACTCATAAATTTCACAACGGTTTTCATCACAAATCCTCATCGCGCCGTTTCCGTTCCTCGTCTTCGCCAATCTCAGCCAATAGGAACACTTCCCACCGCACTGACTCCGCCTTCGGAACATAAAGCATTTGCTGCATTACAGTGAAAACGAGACAAAAGAAGGCGGAGTCTTATGGCAACAACAGACTTGTTGAAATTCTTTGAAGTCGGTGACCATGCTATTGTCGATCGAGGCTTCCGAGACGTGATCGCCAAGCTGCAAGATTACGGAGTTTACACGCACATGCCTGAATTGATTCCCAAAACGGATAAGCAATTTCCAGCTCTGAAAGGAGATAAGTCCAGAAAAGTCACAATGATTCGTTGGATTGTGGAAGCAGTAAACGGGCGAGTCAAAAAGAAATTCAGATTCTTTGACGAGGTTATCAAGAATCCATATTTACCAAAAGTTGGAAGGTTATTCAGACTTGCTTGCTCAATAATCAATGCTTTCTCCCCACCTGTGTTCTCATCATCTGAGGACCACACAAGCCTTGTTCTTAAGGCCGCATCAAGTCACAATAAGGAGAATAGGCTCTATTGCAAGTTAGAGGCAGAAAAACTGTTGACATCACGCTCCAATTGGGTTCCAGCCACAAAGAGTTTGAGTCCAGATTTTTCTTGTTTGTCGACTGATGATTTGACCCAAATTACATTGAGAGTGTACCAGGTGCGTATGGCAAAGCTATTTGCGGAGCAACACATGAAACACAATGGCGAGTTCAATATCTTTGTTCATCGAGAACAGCCAACACTCTTTACGGCGAAGCTGCAATCAAGATTTAGTGAAAGCCACCAGCACGCGATGTGGATTCAGTATGATCCAAATTTTGCTGGAGCGAACTCCGTGACCGGTGTATATTGTGCTTGCAAAACTGGTGCGAGGACCATCGGGACTTGCAGTCATCTTACTTCGGTTCTTTGGTTCTTTGGGTACGGCCGTCACCAGGAAACTGTTCAAAAACAAAGGACGCTTGCGACTGGCATTCTTGATGCCGCTGAAAGGTACGCAGGCGCAGAGCGGGACCATACTGCAAGCGGTGTTGAGGACGTGCAACCTTCAACTGTCCTCAGCCAGCCTCAATCAGGTACTTGTAAAATACATAGATTTGTCATAAAATCAGTGTTAACTTAACTTAACTTTTATTCTAGATGGCAATTCGTAGTTTCACTACAAAAAAAAATGGGTCTCGTTCTTGGCTAAACTCGGTATCGCCAGACAATATTGCAGAATCTATATAAGCCCTTGGCATTTCAGAAATTATGAAATCTCTAAATTATAAATTACCAATGTTATTCTATGCAATAAAAATTTAGCAAAGTTAATGGAATGCATTTGTTTATATTAAACAGGTTCGCTTTGATTACTTTATTGTAATCTTTACAAATTGGGAATGTTGGACACTATTTACAATACTAATGTTAATGCGCTTTAAAATAAAATGAGGAAAATTATGAATCCATTTTGAAATGTACATTAAATACATAATACAAATAAATAATATACAAACGACAAATGTGTATGAGTTAGGAAACTAAATCAGAACGAAAAATCACTATAAGGGCAAAAAGGTAAAGGATCGTTATTTGACATTCCCGCCGAGCGTATGATCAACATGTGAAAAAGAGGGTAAGGTGTTGGTAGGGAAGAACTCATTTGCACAGATGCTGTCATCAAGGAGGCACAACAGACTATCCGTAACATTCCACTGTTTTACGGGCCTACAGTACAAAGGTCGAGGACACCAACCTGAGGTACGGCCCTAGCTTTCACCAGATAATAGCAGGTGACTCTATGCAAAGGAAGGCTATCTTCTTAATTCCGACAAAGACAATTGGGAAACCAATCGGATAATTTCCATATCCTCTATCTGTGTATGCTTAGTTCACGTAGATAAGGGAATACGTAGGGTCAGAGGCAAGGTAATTCCTTAAGAACAGTGAAATTTTTTTTAGGCTGATCGCGGGATTTAAACCACGTTCTCATGCTAGTTAGTGGAAAGAGGCAGAAGCTCTTAACCATCAGTTAGAGGTGTTGGTCTAGTGGTTTTAGCGTATGTCTCTCTCCACTAGCCAGCGTGAACGGGGGATCAAATTCCCCGATCAGCCGCAAAAAAGTCTTTGCTATTGATTTTCTCCTTAAAGGAATTACCTTGCCTCTTACCTTGTTAATGCACGTATTTCTGTGACTTGGCATACTCAGACAGAGGATATGGAAATTATTTTTCCAATAGCCTTGACGTATGTAATCCGATATACAACCTTCATTATAGAGTCACTTGAGAATATCAGGCGAAAGCTACGCTCGTACCTCACGGCAGGTTGGTGTCCTCCCTTTATGGACTAGGCCCGAAAAAAACGGAATCTTACGGAGAGTCTGTTGTGCCTGCTTGAAAACACCTATGCTAATGAGTCCGTACCCCTACCACAAACAACATTCCTACCCTTCCTTTCATGTTGACCATCCGTTTTGCGGGAATGTCAAACAACGCTCTTTTGGTTGAAATTGAATGAAGAGGGTACATTTCTTGTTTTAGATAAGAAATATTGTTCAGCCAAATTACCCACTAATATTCTACTAGCCTTGGGAATCAAGACTTGGTTTAAGCGGACTGCCTAGAAGTAGAATATAGGATTGCATTTGGCACATATTTCAAAGTGTACCAGCTCCGTTCAATTCCAACCCGCTTCTTTACTTTTTTTTACCTTAACCATTAAACCAACACTAAAACTTAATATACAATTATGTTTCATTGTTTCCCTTTTACAACAATGCATAAACATTGTTTGAATTTAAACAGTTTAGTTAATAGAAAAACTAAACTCGATTTAATTATTAACTGCAATCAAAGAAAGAATTTTCAATACAACTAGAAAGAGGAAAAATTCAAAAAAAAAATTCAAGGAAGCAGGTTTCGAAACCCGGTAGCTATGCTCCAGGAGTCTAACCTTATCCATCAAGCCACTCCTCATTGCATCAAAACTTAATTGGAATTAGCAATATTAGATTCGTAAAATGTTTGTTTCTGGGCCAGCTAATTTCCATGGCAAAGCAATGGCGCTGGGCCGGGAAACGCGGCAAATTCGAAACCAGCATTTTCGTTCTAAATATTGTTCTAAAACCTGTTTAAAAAAATTAATCTCCTTCATCTCTCTCTGTTCCTCGTTGACTGCAATTACAAAAAATCAAGGTACTCGTTGTCATCATCCTCCTGATGGTATCCTAAGCAACTTCAACACTTTTTCAACATTTAACGTTTTTTTTAAATAAAGAACCAACAGTGTTTCGAATAAAAAATACTGGTGAGTTTTCGAGGTGTGCACTCCGTCATTGCTCGAGGAGTCGAGCAGTGACGGAGGATAATAAGATGTCACTCAATTCCATTAAGACAATGCCAACGTTTCCGGAGCACATAGCAATTATCTGCTAGTAATAAACAATGTAAAGCTCTTATTGCTATTAGGCAATTGTTGAGTATTTTGAGTACAGTATATATTATATTTATTATTATAATTTATTATAGTATAAGTATAGTGAGTATATGGTTATTATTATTGTAACAACCTCGGCGGTCTTTATGGCTGGTCCTCTATTTCTGTACAAATCAATTCGACAAAAAATACAACAACAACATATTTATGTTAGAAACCCAGGCTGTTATTTTATAATGTTTTCACAGTCAACAAACATTTAAGAAATTTGTTCCCATAAGAGTGAGCACTTAAAATCTATCCGCTGTGTGGCTTAAACTTGAGACCCGATTTATATGTAAAGTTTAGTGGCAAGCTTCGAGGTTAGACTAAAATCTCGTCTTATATTGGAACATTTACACTTTACCTTCAACAAGGGCTCTGCTTAAATTGCATCTATATTCTTAAATTCTTACAAAACTAAAAATACACACAAAAGAAAATTTTTCTTGGAATTTTACGCTGCAGTTTACTAAACCTAACCCTTCTGTTGTGCTCCTTGTTCGCTCAGGAGCACAAAAGGGTTCTTTTTCCAAACATTATTTTTCAAAACAATTGTCCCTGCAGAATAGGGAAATTTGAAAAAAAAATTGAAAACTTATTTGGATTTTATTTTGTCCATAAACTCGATTTACTTATATCACTCAATAATTTACTAATATTACCGATCTAGTAGACAATAATTTACATATTTGATAGATTGTGGGATACTTGCTAAAAATGGAGAAGTAAGTCTTCGTATTTGCTGTGACTCGACTAGTTGAGTAGTTATTTTGAAATTTTGAAAAAATTTACCGATTTTAGGCTACAGAGCGACATGGGAGATATTCTACAACCAACGCAACGTATTACTGTGGATCAAATCGTCAATGACGCATTGTGCAATATGTTGGTACATACCGTATTCACATATAACACCTTTAAAAAGAAGCAAAAAATTGAGAGACAGCTAAGGAACAAAATTTGCGTAAATAATTTCAGATTGTTTTACTTGTCTTTTCTATAGATTATGGACAATATTTTCAAACACCTCAAATTACAAGACTTAAAATACTGCCGCCTTGTTTGCAGCAACTGGCTTACATCATCACAATTGGCATTTTGCAAACGCTCTCGCATCAGATTTCGCGTCACTGCAAATTACTCCAATCAACCGGACGCAATCCCAAACGTAGACAGTGATATGCAATGCAGATTAGCTAATTTGCATCGCATAGAGGTAATACTATCATCCGAACATGGTATGAGAGACTTTCAAAACTTGTTCATTTGGGTCGAGGACAACTTTCTACCTCTCGATTTAATCGAGAACTTATTCGATTTCTATGGCTCACAAATTTGTACACTAAAATTTGTTGTAAATCTTGGAAGCCATTCTCAAACTGCCTTATTGCAACTAATCCTTCAAAAACTTCAAAACCTGCAAAAACTGGAAATTTGTCTTCAATTTCCTACCCTCACCGATCAGTTTCATACATTCATATCAGAAAATTCTAGGCCCTTAAGGGCTCTCACTCAGCTGGTCCTTGAACTCGGCTACGAATTCAGTACGCGTAATGTAACTTACTCAACATTGGACGAATCTTACGCAAAAATGGTCACAAGTTTGCCATCACTTATAGAAATGTTCCCTGAAGTGAGTACGCTTACTCTCATGAGCTACGGCTCACAGGAAATTTTGTCTGATTTCCAACAAGCGCTCCTCTACCCAAAAAATATTAAAATGTGGAAACTCAGCAAACTCACAGTGATTCATGTAGTCGACGACTATCAAAAATTTTCCGACCTTAACTTTGAACCAACTTTAAGTTCATTGAGTGTCTCATTTCCAATTTATTCAAGCAAAAGTATGCAGGCGGATGTAGGTGAGGCCTACCAAAGGCTACTCAGAAATCATGCTTCTACATTAAATAATTTAGTTTTAACCAATGGGGTCTGTGACGCCCAGATACTGGTGCCCTTTGACCTATCTCTGCCAACAATGCCCAATTTGAAGAAACTGAAAGTTCACCTAACAGAACATACTCCTTTGACCTTTGGCGCGACAATTCACGTGAACGGTTTGCAGTATAATTTCATGTTTGATGCTAAAGGAGAAGGTGCTTTGGATTACTTAATACAGTTTCCAAAGCTTCGGAAATTGTCATTTAGTTACTGGGGGTCTATCGATGAGAAGAAGAGAGACAAAGTACTAACAGTAATACTCGATGCCTTTGTACCGAATGATTTAGTTACGTGCACAACGCTTCAGGAATTTGATTTGGAACAGCGTTACAAGCCTTTGCCTTTCAACGCCAAGGCAAAATATATTGTGGAAAAATTTCCCAATGTGCACAATCACAGGTTTAACGCTATTCGACTCCAGGAATTTTCAGTGTTCAGGGAAACGCAACAAATGCAACTTAAATTGATATCCAGAAAATTAAAACCTAGTTTAGTGTGACATAATTGAATTACGTAAAAAACGGGGATACACTTCCATGTAAAAATTTGTAATAAATTGTTGACGTTTGTCTTCGCTTATGCACAATTATTCCTTACGATTTTTTTTTCAACTGAGAATATCCTGACTTTAATAGAATTGAATGATGTGTTCCTCCAACAAAGATTTTCCCTTCAGTTGTGTCATTTTATGAATAACCTACAATTTTCTGGGAACGTTCGTGCAAAAGTTATTTTTACAAATACTTTTTTATTTGAATTTCGAACAATTTCAGCGTTCTGGCTAAAAAGTGAAGGCACATGCTTGAAAACCCGAGAGGTCAAGGTTCGAACCATGTCGATGTCTAAATTCCTAATGCGATTTTTTAAATGTTTGGTATCAAGTCGGTAAAGACAACCCAAATAATCCCGCCTTAAGACAAGGTTACACTTACACTTAAAAAACTCCATTTCAAGTTTTGTGTTTTTAATTTTCTGTTTTTCACATAACTTTACATTCTTCAACCTCAAAATTTTAAAATTTTAAAATTGAGTCCTGGAAACTTGAAGAGAGTCTCTTAAGTGTCCTACTGACTAAGAATGGGCTTGTTTCTTTATAACTAATTGATTTTCATAACGTTAAAAAGCTATTTCTATATTTCTGTATTTCTATATTTTATATATTTCTGTATTTGCTAGCCTGTGTGGATGAATTTTTCACATACTAAAAGTTGCAGTGCCTATTTTGTAGTTATAGTCATTGGTAACTGTTTTAGTAAATTGTTTTACCTGCTTAAAGTTACTAGCCTAATTTTTAATTTTACAAGTCTGAAACCAAAATTCTGCTTAACCTAGAATTTCTTTATCTACTTTGTAATTGTGTAATCATATATTAAATACAAAACTCCATAATATATTTTGGAGAACGTTAATTATAAGATCTGAGATATTGCAAGCATTTTACCTACTACTTTTACTTAACTTACAATTGTAATTTAGATCAATAACTAAAAAAACTTATCGATAAAACTTATTGTTAGAAACGCGAGTCTCAAAATATCAGTTCAAATTCTTTTTTTTTACATGAAAATTTAAATTTTGCCAAGTCGTTAGTTTCTCTGCGAGTATCAGAACTCCGATAACACGTGATCGTTTTTATGTAAGTTTCAAACTTTAATAATTGGCGTTGTTTATGTATTGATCGAAATTACAATAAATGATGCAAACCTAGATGTGAATTGCATGTCGATGGGTAGTAAAGGTAAAGGAGCGCTGTTTGACAATCCCGCAGAGCGGCTGGTCAATGTGTAAGGGAGTGGGTAGGGATATAGTAGGATATAAGTACTCATTAGTATACAATTATGCAATTGAGGATGGGCTTCTCAATTCTGATAACTGACCCTTTAGAAATTTTGCACTATAAGTCTAGCAATGACACTCGCTCCAGGTATTAGCAGTACCTAAGACCTGTGTAACTAACAAAAGCCCTTTCGGGCAATGAAACAATGACCTTTTTTTAAGGGCTCTCGGGCCCGATTAAGGGTTTATTGACCCCAAAATGACCTACGACAAAGGAGGGGGCAACTTACGGGCTATCTATGGCCTCATAGGGCCTAAAAACATTAATTAAGGGCCTCAGAGGGCCGAAAGAATTTATACAGAGTAAAATGCCTATGGCCTGGCAGACAAAAGGGAGGACTTTAAGAGAAAACCCTTTACAGGACTTAAGCCATTACTGGCGCAGCGCACATTCCCGGCGCTAAGGCCTTCACAGGCCTGTTGGGTAAAGGTCACGGGCAACTGACCTGACCGGACGGATGACGAGCGTTTCCAGGCAAGTGCTGCTCAGATGGGAGCGGGAGGACGTCTCTCGGGCTCTTCTCTCTTCTCCTTTTTCTCTGCAGAGAGATTTCGTCTGCCCAATTTGCTTATGGGGATCTGCCCTAATTAACTTAAGCTAATTAACTAATTATGAGGGACGTACCCTCATACCTAGCAGTAACTCCCTCTCGTAGTTCGCAGTACCAGTGACCTAAAATTAGCAATCACTCCACCTAGCAGTACATGTGACAAACTAGTGACTTTCGCTCCAACTATTGGCAGTCCCTTGCAGCGACACTAACTTAATTTAATAGATGACAAAGCAGTTACACTGATTATAGTTATTTCACCCATGAGCAATGACGATGTGGTTATAATTGGTTTTCTATTGTAACTCGTCACGAAACAGAGACAACTCCTGCGTTTTCAAGAACGTTTTTTCCTTTTCTGAAGTATGTTTGAAATGAAAGGACCTTACTGGATCTAATGCCAATTTAATTGACTTTGGACCACGCGGCCGATTTGGACAATATTTGATACAATGATAGTGCCTAGCCCTCCGACAATATATATTGTCCATTATAATGTGCACAGGACATTTGCGCATACTCACATATTTATATACTTCCAATCAGGCTATTTCAAAAAGAGAAAAAAAAATTTCGATGTCAAAAATTCAGGTTTTTCAAGAAATGAGTAGGTGGAATGAGGGGGAATGGAATAATTAGGTGCAGTTACATTTAACAAAATTGTAAAACTCTTGTCTAAATTTGCTCCCCATCAGAACGTAGATTGGAAAGTTACAAGTTGAGTTTAATGCATACATCAAATTTAAACCTCCTTACAAAATATAAAGTGATTATAATAATTAGGTTCACTTACATTTAAAAAGGTTGTTAAACTCTTGTCTAAATTTGCTCCCCATCAGAACGTAAATTGGAAAGTTACAAGTTGAGTTTAATGCATACATCAAATTTAAACCTCCTTACAAAATATAGAGTGATTATAATAATTAGGTTCACTTACATTTAACAAGGTTGTAAAACTCTTGTCTAAATTTGCTCCCCAACAGAACGTAGATTGGAAAGTTACAAGCTGAGTTTAATACATATATAAATTCTATAGGCAGGCCAAGGTAAGCTATTCCAAAAATTTGGTAGCGCACTTCTTCGACAGCGCCACAAATCTGACTCAGGAAAAACACCAGGGCAACAAGGATGCAAATTTTAGTAATTTGCCTGTTAACTGAATTTTGCTCAACCACATTGTTCCTCAATTTCCTCGCATTCATCACAGTGCAAATAATTGTGGTGCTGCAGTTGACAATAGTTATCAGCGGAACAGCATATGTTAGAAAATAGGCTATGATTAAGTACACTTGATGCACAAGTGTTCCGGAATCGTTTCCAAAATATCCCTCTTCCCTACCAAACCTGTGAATCTCTCCGAAGTAGCCAAACAGGAAGTAGGCAATGTTGGCAAGTAATTCCAGACCGACAGACGTCATCAGCGCTCCAGTAACAGCCCACCGAGCGTTTCTGCTGCTGCAGAATTGTCGTGCCTTGAGGGGGTGACATACGGCGACATATCGCTCTAGGCTTACTAAAGCTGTCAGCAGCGGCGACCATGATAGACCTTGAAATTGAAAATATTTAATACAATTCAATTAGGAAATAAATTAGAATCTTTGGATGGATTGTACCATTGATTCCGAGATTCTCACCATTTCAGTCTTAGCAAAAAATCGTTACAATGTTGTTTTTATGTTTTAGAATGCTTACGTTTCTTATTGTTTTAGAACGTCAAGGGAAAAAATGTCAAAACAAGACTATTTCATTCATGCAAAAATTTGAAGTTTTGAAAATGATACATTTTATGCTACAAACGTACTAAAAAGTTAGAATCAGTAGATTACATTTTCACTTAAATTTTTTTGAAATATTTGTGTTCGGAATTAGAATATTTTATGTGAAGGACAGTTGTTGGAATCCATCCAATAACTAAACCTAGATTTCACGCTAGAAATTAGCTAAGATAGATTTGCTCACCTGAAGTTATGATAGTGTTTACGAGAGTTGAATACAGTGTATTCGCATTTGGAAATTCCGTATCCGCATTTGGAAAGAGCTCCCACCATATATGAAATGCAAAGAAGCCGACCAATAGCATGGAGTCTGCTATATTGCGAGGCTGAGTAATATGGAAGACTTTGATTTCCTCTTCACAAAAATGACAATGCTAAATATATTTCCAATCACGCCAACGATTAAAATGATCAATGTTGCTATATCGAATATTTTCATTTTTATGTGATGTTATGGGAGTGTTGAGACTGCAGAAACCCATAAGTAATTGCAACTGAGATTAATTATTTGTCTGCAACGCAATTACTCACTTACTGTTGTCGCCTTAAACGATAATTAGCCTTGGCCGCACAATTTTTAATACCACGTTTTCACATTGATTTTCCTGTTGTTTTAAATTAAAAAAAACTTCGTTTCGTATTAACATCTTTTAACCTTGATATCCTTCACTGTCAAACGAAGCCCAGTGTACTAGGAGTGGCCTCGCCTTGTAAAGGTATTATAAAACTATAAATAATAAAGAAACATTATTTTTTAAATTGTTATTGATAATTTTTTAAATTTCCAATTTAAGAAAAAATGAAAACGCTGCACTTATTTCCAGGTGTGTACACGAGCTTGTAAGGACTTGGTGCGGGAATGCCAGAAAAAAAAGAAGGCCACCAGTGGGATTCGAACCCACATCTTCTCCTATCCGGGGAGACGCTCTCACGCTTGAGCTACTGGGCCAATCTGGCATTTCCTACACGAGGAATGGTGATTTATCTGTGAGAGTTCACATGGTACACTTATTGCCATGCTCCACAGCCTCACAAGCTTCCGCGCAAAATATGT
>VYYI01003755.1:0-11562 GCA_021029175.1 Bilobella aurantiaca
CTTTCTATTGGGTTCTAGGCCTGTGGATGCTGCTAGCCGTCGTACTTGTAGGATTATACGTTGCTGTAATCGTAAGAGATTTAGTTGTTCCAACAGGCTGGTTCAAAACGTGGTCAAATTTAGGGCACTTGGATAATTTTACATTGTTTGGAGCGGAGACTCGAAATCATTTTGCCCTACTATGGGGCAAGCGTCCTAAATCCTACAAAGTTGAACCCCTAGGGCATCTTGAATTTTGCGAATGTGTATGGGCTGATTCAAAGAATCACGTTTCTAAACAAATAAAATCATGCACGACAGGCTTCAACGCTACAAAGTATTGTGAGGGATTTGCAAACAAATTGTCAGACTACAAGTTGTCAAGGAGCATGCTACCTGGTGCTCATGGCCCTGTTTACTACAAGCCATGCAAGGATTCTAAATGGTACACTTACTGTGGCCCACCATGGGATCAAGAGCTACTTGCAATTAACACGTCCAACTTGCCCACAATTGCAGGATACAAATTCAACAACATTTTCATGAAAGGAGACCCCTTTTTTAATCGCGGTGAATCAGATAGTGCATACCTTAAAAGAGTGTACAAGTCCATCAAAGACAAGGATCGCATTGCATTTATGGAGAGAAGGATAGTTGCGCTTGGTTTTCAGGCTTATGCTAACTTGCAAGAAGATGCAAAAGAAAGTGGGCAACATTACATGATCAGCAAGAGATCTTATTTTGATGCCATCGATTCATCCTATTGGTTTGATTTAGATGGAGGTGTGAGGTATACTTATGCAAAAATTATCATCAAAAGGTTGAGAAGGTCGGCAGAAAACGGAATTAGTGCTTTATGGGACAAGTGGCATGCAATTAAACTACCTGATGCGAGTCAGAGGTACATTAACAAATACGCAAGAAAGATAGTAACAGAACCAATAGCATTATCGCTCAAAAGCAGCGTAACGACTATTTTTTCTGTTTCTGGCATATGTATTGCAGCGTCTTTTGCCAGTTTTTGTGCCGAAGGTTTTTTAGGCGTAATGTATTCTTATGCAATGTATTTGAGCCTAATAAGATAAATGTTAATATATTTTAAAAGTTAATTTTAAAGTTATAGTGTTGTGGATTATAATAAATAAGAATGTTTGAATTTCTATGTCAAAATTTTGCTTCATTTACGACAAATGTTTTGCTAGAATTAAGTAGCTGTAACTTTTTTGGTTTGTATTTAATTCAAAAATAAATCAATTATTTTTTAACTTATGGCTCGCATTTTTTTTTTGCGTTTGCGCCATATTGCCGTTGCACTACAAATCTGAGTAATAACCCACTTTTATTTTGACAACTAATATTCGCTATTTGTTTATCTTACTGTAATACTATTTTACGGAATCTGCTTTGCTTACGATATGGTGACATTGCTAGGGAGTAGTATTCCATCATGTGTCCCACTGATAGCATGGCTAAGCAAAGAATTGTAATGTGCATAAAATGTATTATCTATACAAAATTTAAATCTAAAACTTCTTAGTACTTTTTTTTTGCTAACGAAAATTTAGTTTTTGTTCTGTTTAATGCAATAATGTAAATATTCAAATACAACCATCAAATGCAATATTTTCCAGGTCTTGTAAGTAAATTAAATGCTTCATTGACTTCCAGATTGAAATGGCCATCAGTAAAGGTGAACTTGATTGCATTCAACTATGCTGCTCAGCACAACTTCTCAATCAGCTGCACAACATAGTATTTGGCACTATTCTTTACCTTGTGTACGACTTGATGATTTTTTTGGCGATATTTGTAGTCTCGTATGCCGTGATTCGCCTCCGTCAAGCGTTACCTGGTGCAACAGTATTTCTGTTTCCCTTTAGCAAATGCAATAGCCTTTTTTGTGTTGCTGTTGGTGCGTTAGTAATGTCCGCTGTATTCAATATTTCCACTACGTTTCTCAGAAACATAGTATGTATTAATGCAGCTTAAAAATAGTGCAACTGTAAAACAGAGAAATGTAATAAACGTAACTTTGCGTTCAATTCCATTGCAGAAATGCAACATTGGTGGCTTCTACCACATGGAAGAGGTATGATTTTTTTTTATATTTAGCTTGTTACCAATTGTAATATATTTTAGTGCTAAAACTCGAAATTCCTCCTATTAGATAACATGAACCTAATTTTCTGATAGCAGCAAAATATTGTATGTGCAGATTATACGGAAATTTACACAGGCCCTGAAGTACCTCTCAGTACCTAGTATGACGTAATATATAGGAGCATATTTCTTTATTTTATTGCACAGCGTTTCTATTACAAATTTTAATAAGTTGACACGCAAGCCCCGATAAATTTAGATGCAGCAGTTTTGTGTATGTTTTTATTGAGTTATGTTACATGACTTCTTTTGTAGCCCCTAAAATTGTACAATATAATCCTACGATCTCCCGGAGGGTGTGCTTCAAAATAAATTTTCCATCTTAACTGAATTAACCTTACAGTTATTGGGAGCTCTTAACATGACTTTGAAGACCTCTATTTCTCAGACAATATAAAATATTTATAAATATGCAAATAATATTCCTTGCTTATCTCGTGATCAAAAATTCGAGAACTCTTCCCTATTTTATCTACAACACAAGCATTGCTCAGAAAAATACTTTTCAGTTTGTATAAATTACCTACATCATGTTTCTTATATATTATAATCATTATTATAGGGGACAATAGAAATATAATCATAGGGCAAGCTGATTAGATATAATTAGTTCAGGTAAAGCTTATCGATCTTCCTTTGTTAATGCCTAAATTTGTTTTACTTGATGATTGGCCAATATATGGTCTCCCCTATTATTAACTCAAAACTAGACACATTAAGCAAAATCGTTCCACGTGAAAGCTAAGAGTTGTTGTTTTGTGTTAATTGTATACATTTGGTACACTAGAAGACGAACACCGTATTGATAATGATAGCAAGGCGTATATAAGCTTCCAAATATACGCAGAATTTTATATTATTACCTAGTCGAGTTTTGAGAATAACATTAACATCCTAAATTATGTTAAGCGAAAACGAGAAACAAGTTTTACGATTTTGTATTGTTGTGGTGTCGAAATTAAGTTTAGTGGAAGTCAAAATATCCGACGATATGCCATACGCGAAAGCAAAAGGGGAAGGTGTTTACTTTGCAGGAATCATATCGTTAATTTTGTATTGTTTAAATTTTTGCCTTTCCGCTGTTAGCATAGTCACATTAAGGACATTTTCTACAAAGTTAACTGCAGCATTCCTTGCCGTGTGCTCTGTTGGTATGATAGCATACCGACTCACACTCGTATTATACAGCAACGAATTTGTAGTGCTCGTTAACAATCTGCTGTATACAAGAGATGCAAAACGTAAGTGAAAGTACATGTATTCATTTATTGCCATTATATCATCCTTATTTTTGGAAGTGGGAAATTTTTATGGAAATAATTCGCGTTAATAATACAAATATTACAATAAAGAAAATAATACAAACCAAAATATTACAAATTAAATAATTGCAAATATACAATATTGCATTTTCATGGCGCTTTTTTGAAATAATTATTTCTTGCTTGTATCACACTGTAAATGTATACAAATTGCCTAATGATAATATTTTTGAAGTTCACGTCACATTTGCTGTAGTTAAACTAGTACCTTAAAGAATATTTACACCACTCAAATTTAAATTGGAAAGCTATTAGTTAATTGCAAAACACTGCATTTAAGAGTGTCTCCTTGTTTGTCAAGTATTGTTCTATACAAATACTATTTATGGAAACATAAAATACGACAGTGACTTCATGAGTATACCCAAAAAGTTCATGAATTTGCACATTTGTCACCCTCCCCCCAAGCTTTTAGTATTATAGAAATTTTTAATTCTTGCAAATTAGTACAGTAAGTTAGCATAGAAATGGATTGTTGAAGAGGTTGTTAATAAAGTAGGAAGACATCAATAATGACTAATCATATTGCATTACAAAGATTTTTCACCATATTGCAGGTACTCGAGGTATAACACAGCACAAAACACGGCGGGAATACTTATACGTCCTATTTGTTTTCTCTTTATTTGGTTGTGCTGTTTGTGTTACACTGCAAAGTTGCTTAACAAATTACCACTTCTTTCCAACCAAGTCTTCAGTAATGCTGTATTTTCTTGTTATGTTTTACTTCGGAACTGCGTTTGTTTGTGACGTGGTCGCGCTGCTGGGTACATGTATACCGTCATTTATAACACTTATAACATGGCTACGCACAATAAGGTAATACAATAATTCGTAGAAATAGTTTTGAACAAGTTATTGCAAAATTTTGATACTATATAAAGTCAGCTAAAGAATTTGAATATAATAATATTCATTCTATTTACTAAAAAAATGTTATATATACGGTTTTCAAAGTCTACCTCTGATTATTAAATTTGTTTCTTTATTATAAATTGTTCAAATGCTACTAAAAATGGGTTAAGGAGCTTGTTGAGTTTTAATTAACTTAGAGAGAGTTTATTTAATTAGCTTCATAGTCCGTGAAGAGTCAAATGCAGATTGACTCACTGATCAAATGATCTGCATCATAATTAGACTATTTAGGGGGAGGATTTACATCAAGACAGCAAAGGAGCAAAGAACTGCAGCGCTAGAGAAGGGAAGTGATTTGTCAAAAGCACTTAAACTGTTGCTCTAATTTAACTTAGATTAAACATCTATACATTCCAATGTCATATTCCAACAGAACTTATACTTGGTATAATATAACATTTTTATAATCAGCTTTGAAACACCGTTGTTGTGTGCTACAACAAGTTTGAATTCTATTGAAGCCTACCGCTCAATACAACTGCTGAATCAACTTCATAATATTGTTTTTGGGTCTATTATGCTTCCAGTATACAAGTTAATAGCCCTTTTGGTGATATTTATAGCAGCATTTGCAATCATCCGACTCCGTTATTTACTAGACGCAATAACATTTGCTCTATTTTTTCTATACATATGCAATGGCTTTTTGCTCGTTGTGTGTGGTGCTCTTGTAATGTCTTCAGTATTTAACATGTCGAGAAGATTTAAAAGAAACATTGAAATAATGCAGTTTAAAACTACTGCAGCTGAGAAAGTGTTAATACAAAAAACCCTACGTTCTGTGCCATTACTCAAATGTACAATCGGTGGCTTGTACCACATGGAAGGGGTAAGTATAGTTAAAGCAATATTATTTTATATTATTATTATTTTTGTTATAAAATGTAACTACTCAAATGGGAACAGCTTTTCAACTAACCTTATAATGTACAACTGTTTTATTTTTTTTAACTTGAAGACATCATTATTCAACTAAAAGTTTAAAATTGATAATATTGTGAAACATGATACATTTGCTGGTTTTTAGGAAGCAAAACTAACTCTTTTGGATAATATTGCTCGTGGGGTCGCATTTACTCTCTTATCATTTTAGTCATATTTGGTACACATCTCGACTGTTTTTTTAAATTTTAACCTTGTATTTGATGGATAAAAGTCGTACTAATATAATCTGTTTCCGCAGTACATTTGTCGTAAAAACAGCATAAGTCATACATACTATTTATTGATTGCGCCATTCTATATTTAGTTTAATTTATACTATTAAATGTAGTAAGTCAACGTAATAGACGTACATGTACAAGTCTTATAAATGTGACTTCGCATAATGAGAACATTAATTTTCATTGGCTTATGTTTATGGATTTTTAGAAGTTACTCTTTCCTTTCGGTTAATCTATTTCAAATCTTTCAGTCAATAAATCAGTCACTTTATTGTACATAGATGAATGTCATAAATGTCAAAAATGTAACATGTAGCACCTTATGATATTGTAAGATGTATGTAGTCTTACAATTTATTCACTTAATGCGTCATTGATTAAGTATAAAGAAATTGAAAACTTCGATTTCTAGTTTGAAATTCATTTAGGGGTCATGGGAATTAAGCGGGAGGTTAGAGAACACCAGAGTCATTTATGAGAGCATGACTTTATGTAGTACTCAAAACTGGAGAAATACAAAAAAAATCCGAAAATTTATGTGATTGATGGGGCGGGGGTACAACTGGTCAACGCAGTCATCTGTTTTGAATTTGTGTAAAATTAGCACAAAAAAAAAACAGAAAAAAAGTATTTGCAAATTTTGTGGTGCATTTCTGGGTTGAGATTAGAAGAAAATTAGAAGTTCTAACATATGTTGAACCTAACTTTGAACTCTAAACAACTTAATAACAATTCCTAATTTGTAAAAAGCATTTAACGTTCAACAAAAACTAACTTTTAGGTATTCAGGTTTACATGCTATCGGGGGCACTTAAGTGCACTGAAGCTAACGGGGACTTTCGAATGGCATAAAAACCATGCCAAATTATTTAATTGAAATGATAAGTTATACACAATTAAAATTTGAAAATGGAGTTTTAGAGGACCCTTAATCACCATTTGAATGGAGTTTTAGATGGAGTCGGAAGTTCGTAAGTACACTGAAGATACTACGAACTCCAGAGTTTGTAAATTGCAATTAATAGTTAGTAACAATTTACTTTTGAAAATTATGTTGCAATGAGGAGTTCCTTTGTATTATGAAGCTAACAACGACCCCTAAAAGACTTAAGAACGACTTCCACTTTCGTTAGTTGTGACCGTTTATTCAAAAAAATTTGCTTTTAACAATTCACTAGACAGGATATTCACCTCTACAAGTTTCTAAAATTGACTTTTAAGTTAACCTGAGCTATGCATCTGGAAGGCATTTCAAGGGTAAAGCGTTGTATGTATATATGTATGTATACTCATGGGTGAAGTGTCACGGAAGTATACTCCAGTATTAGAACGGGTTTCTTTGCTAGTAATACAAATTACTCCTCCAAACAGTCAAATATGGGCATATTTAAGGGGGAAAAGCGGAAAAACGTCGAACAAAGAATTGAACCGCCCACAATTGTAACAGCCAATGCATTGAATTAAAAATGCTAAAATTTCATGGATGACCCCCTAAAGAACCCAATAGGGTTCTATACTCTATCCTACGACGAGTTTTTTTGGGTATTAGGACAAAACGAAATAAATACTAAAAGGAGGAAATAGGTAAAGGCACTTGAAAAGCTTGGAAAAATGTGTCCAGAACCAAATATTGTAATATGACAAAATATACCTCACCGCCATCACTGGATGCGAAACTGGAAGTCTTCAATTTTTGTTTAGATGGCGCTCTATAATAATATAGTTCCCCTTGATAAGATAAACAACTTTAGGGCCGAAAATTAATGAACTTATATCCGGAAACAGAGCGAAGATAGATTGAGTAGTTTGAGATAACCGTAGTTCGCAGACGGACAGACTTAACGAAAATATAAAGTAGCTTTCGATCGCTTCCCTTACGTAATAAGAAGGACTTCTTGATTTAGAAATGCTTTATTTTTATAAGGCATTCTTATAAAGCTTTCTCTGCCAGAAACAGGATCTTATTTTAACAGTATCTAACCCTGTGCATATCTGTCCAGCTAATAACAAAAAAGAATAAAACATAAAAAAAAATTCAAACGCTTCGTATTTTTTCCTTTTTAGAAACAATTTCTCCCTACTTTATTATTGCCAAAAACAATTGTGAGCAAAACAGTTCGGAGAAGCTACGTGGCAAGCTAGCTAAAATCCTAAAATGTACTTACAAAACTGAGAGTGAGTATTTTTTACTTTATTGGAAAACAATCTGAAAAAAAAACTTGTATTTTCAGGTTTTACTAAAAACAAGTGAGTCGAGAACTCGCTTAAAATTGTTCTTGTATTGTAGGCTTAAAACAAAAAAAAATTTGTACAATAAAAATTCTACTCTTTTGACTTTTGAAATAAGCCTTGAAGTAAGTTACAACTCTTTTTTTTGTTCTTGTGTACTTTTGTATGCTAAGTTGTGGACCCGATATGTTTCTAAATCTGTGAAATATTCTTTAAATATTAATAGGTAATGGTCTACAGCGTACAATTTTGTATTTGACCAGCTGTGTTCGCCATTGTAATAGTTTGAGGAGGGATCTGAAATCATTAAAAGGCTTACACATGAATTGTTTGACCTCAAATTTGACCTTCACATGACCCACACATAAGCAGAATTAAAGGTGTGTCATACCTTCTGCTTTACATACCCTTATCATACCTTCGCTTGGTCACAAAAAACTATGATTAAATTATTGCCACAATATTGGCTCTCGATCTGTTCACGTACTAAATCCGAGCTCAGCTTATTCCTAAATTTATGGTGTCATGTGATGTTACCGCAATTGTTGTGATATACTTAATTTTTTACTCAGCTTAGCTACAAATCTAATAAGCAGTTTCTTTAGTGCGTATTTCGGGTGATAGATACGTCAGCTAAATCACGCTATTTAAAGAAATACTGTAGATAGTTAATAAGCTAGAAATTTCCTGCTAAGCAAAAAGTTGTCAGGGAATTTAAGCGGAGACTTGCAAGTAAAAGCTTTTGATTTCCTAATACGGTTACTGTATTTCTATGTCAAATATTGAGCACCATTTTGCATACTTTTGGAAATAGTAAGTGCAATTGTGTAATTGTGTTTTTCTAGATAAATATTTTACTTTCTCTAATCCACTGTTATTTCTAGAACGTTTATGTGGCACTGGTAACACTTACCACGGCGCAAGTTATATTTTTCATGTGTATTAATTTTCCTCTCTAGTGTAGTTAAATTAGACTATAATATTTCAATTAGTTTTGTTCATTTCTTAGTATTAAATTGAACGGAAATTTTCAGCCCCGTACTAAACGTTGGAACAATGCAACTCCTCGTTTTTGTGCTGCTTTTTGTTCTTGGAAACGCAAGCAAATATATAGCTATATCATTTGAAGAATCTGACGGAACCTTTCCAACAAAGACAGTTTTGCCGTTTATGCTAAAAAGAAAGTTGGGAGAAGGTGGTGAATCGATTGTTTACTTAGGTACATACATAATTGATGCTAATTAAACCCAGAAAGTAAACTACCTACTGAAAAGTATAAAATAATTTTATTTGCTCAACCTATACAGTAAAGGCCCAAAATGGTGATCTATTTGCCTTAAAGAAAGTAAGTCATAACAATATTTTAATCCCTTCTATTTTGTCCCTCTTCTAAGTACACCGGTCAAATGTATTGTTAAGTTTCAAATTTTTCTTAAGTTTGAGTTCTGTTACTAAGTAAGTTTTGTAGAACAAATTTGTTACTTTTTCTCTTAACAGGCAAAAGATAGTGGGGTGTCGGCGCCAATGGAGGGCTTCAGAGAAAGTTGAAAAACATGTGTTTGGAAAGGGTAAGTACTTGTTCAACATTACAATAGTACTCCTACTGAAAATTTTTCTTAAACATATTGTTACACAAAGTAAATTAGTAAAAAGTAAATTTCAAAATTGTGGCAAACAAATTAACAGCACGGATTTTGAAATCGATTGCGATCGGACAAGCACAAGGCAAGGTTGAGGGGTACGTATTACTTTCTGAATACTTGAACACAAAAAATTTGCATGAAATGGGATTCGAAAACTATCGAACGCCTTTGAGTCTGATTTTGTCAGTCGGTAAAGAGCTTGTAAGTGCTGCACTATAAGTATCTCGTTGAATGTGTAATCCTTATAAAACTTAAATTTATTAACCCATAATTAGGTAAACTGTTTAGAGATTCTAAGCAATAGCGGGATAGTTCATCTGGACGTGAAAACAGATAATTTACATTACAACCAGAGTACGGGAGAACTAACTCTAATTGACTTAGGTTGTGCCTATTTTGAAGGAAGTCCAGCGTGGTCCGTCAAAAACCAAATACTGGGCACAATGCCATTTATGAGTCCAAACATACAAAAGTTTCAATGTAAAAAAATCAAATACTTTTTGTCAAGTATTTTTTTCAAATTAAACAATTACACCCAATACTTTTATTGTAGCACCGGATTATAAAGCCGACATATGGTCGATGATGCTTATAATGGCAGTACCAAGGTACGGAGGCGAATTCCCGTGGCATGAGCTATGCCGACAATTTCAGGATGTAATCCCAACAAACTGGACACTGAACGAGAAAATTATTGAAATGAAAGAAGCGTTTAAAAATAATGTCGAAAATGAAGATGTTCTGGGACAAAGTATGTTTACTAATATATTTCACTTGTCTCCACTATA
The DNA here is from genome assembly GCA_021029175.1 of Bilobella aurantiaca. NCBI lineage: Eukaryota > Metazoa > Arthropoda > Collembola > Poduromorpha > Neanuridae > Bilobella > Bilobella aurantiaca. The sequence goes on from VYYI01003755.1 coordinate 10,200, forward strand.
CTTGCTTTTTTATGGCCGTACTTTTCTGTTTGTGAGCATTGGTCCTACTAATTTCCACGCGCATGCTCGGCGTGAGTCTCACTATCCTAACAAATGGGTAGTCGGCTCCCTGTTACAAACATACACTCTAATTTCCACACTTTCAGCATACTGAATTCACAGAATAGCCTTCGAAATACCAAAAATTTCTCTTTTTTTTTGAAAAATGAAATGCGGACACAGTTCTTTGCTAATCTATTTGACCTCGGTCATCCCTGACCCTTTCCCCAGTTCATATGCCGCAATTCAAAAAGTATTTTCAACATGAAAAACTCGCTACATAAAAATAAAGGTCATTTTCTTTACTGGAAATTTGAAAATTGAAAAAAAAACTTGATACCTTCTTAATTATCTTATGTATGTGACCAGCAATACCGAAAAATTGGGTATTCGGTGTGGTTGTTTTTATTTTGTAAATATATATTTGGTCTGTGGAAAATTATAGTCCTGACCAAAATATTATAGCAAGAGGTCGAAGAAAAATTTCCCGAATAAAAAAGTATTTTCCCGGATTTTCACGCATTTGCTAATTGTAATTTGATTTAGGCTATTTTTTTTCGAAATTGAGATTTAAATGCCCAGAGACAAATTCTCGATGGTTTTGGTTTTTCATCGTTTATGGGCGTTATTAAACAAAACAATTAAATAATTAAAACTAGTTTTTGAACCTGAGGGTCAACCCCTTTGCATTATTTTGAAAAACTGGTGTTTGAGAGACATATATATCTTGAATGTTTCTGAACGTTTATAGAAAAAAAATTCCTACAGGCCTCTTTTTTGCATTTTTAGTTTGCTCGGGACTAATAAAATTTTATCTTCAACCGTCCTATGCTATACATCACACCCGAGATATTAAAATTAATTCAATGTACATACTCAGATTTTTAAATAGAAACTTTAGAAATTGTTTAAGCTTTCAAAGGTTCCAAAACCTTACAAAAATTATTTTTGACCTAAGAGTCCACAAGTGCATCATGTTTATAAAATGTAGAAACAATATTGAGACTCGCGGACTTTGGCAACAAACAAATGTTTTTCAAACTCAAGGTCTTTCTTTTGCATTTTGAGCTTGGTTTGGACTGAATTTTGTTGTCGATCACATTGCTTTACCACTACCAATAAGCATATACACATATTTCTCACAAAGTTTTCCACTTTAAAGTTCATACTATTAAAAGTTGAAGGTGCCGCAATTTTTTTTTGCTTTTTGTCATTTGCCTATGGCCTGGTATACATATGGTTGTGCTAGTGAGTGGGGAGGATAGTATCTTCCTGTCAGTTGACGAAGAAGGTGGAAAGGGAGGTTCTGCTGGACAGTGAACAT